>SKCR01000282.1:0-60260 GCA_019454045.1 Zanthoxylum bungeanum
TGTGAAGGCACCTAGATAGCCATCTACTCGTAGCCTATTGTGATGGACTAATTTGGAGGACTCGTTGTTTATTCCTGACACCAAGCGATAAGAGCCTAAGAGGCTTGGGTATTTAGTGAGCCTCGCTCCACATTCCCTCTGGGGAATCTACAACGGGAAATCCATTTGACAGTCTGTCACACACCATAGCTCATTGGCACATACCTTAGTGTATAAAAAAAGGTGTGCTCACTTGGTTGCTCGAACCCTTGATTGGGGAGACCTAGTTGTGGGCCATCCTTCGCTGATGAGAGCCTTTGTCCATACTTCCACGAACCCATGCGTAGACCGGGTTGTATAGCCTATAGCAAATATTTCCTTGTGCTTTAGGACCATTATCATTTGGATGAATTGGACTCTTTGTCAAAAATGCGAACTTGCTGGGCCATTTAAACTGGGGCAGGTTCGTATCTTATGACAATTAGGCCCAAAGCTTCTGAAATGATGGTGGGCCACACGGTAGAAGTTATTATTTTATGTTATAATATCTTCCTTGTATACTTATGTTGGGAACATTGCTATTTGAATCCATCTGGGTCTTTTGTCATGAGATATGGGCTTGTTGGGCCATTTAAACTGGACAAGAACATATCTTATGACGATTGGGCCAAATTTTCTAAATAACAATGTGCCATTTTTGATTGTGTCGGAATATTATCATTTGGATTTAGTTGGGCTCTTTTAGTATGGTATAGGATTAATGGATTTTCGGATATTGTATTATTGGGGTCGAAAAATTGTACTGTTCGAATTTAAAACTGGGACGGTTCACTCTTATGACAGTTGTCCCAAAAGCTTCTAAAATGATAACAGGCCGATTTGTTTGAGAATTTTATTTGATTTAGTATATGTTATATACTTCTTATGCGCATCATGCATACATATACCTTGTTAACACCATCCGTGTCTCAAAAAGACACCATAGATACCGTTTGGGTTAGGGAAGGAACCAGACTCACTAAGAGAACAGTTGGAAGCATGAGTGAATCAGATAATGAGGTGTCCCGAATGGATCAGTTAGAGAACAGTCTTGCAAAGATCACTGAACAGTTACATGCATTGACTACTGCTGTGGCTGGTATAGCTGGGTCTCGTACTGGGGGAAGTTCAGAAAATACAAGGCAGGAAGTGCCTCCGGTCAGATCGGGGGATGATGTCCCCACTTTTAAGGATGATATGGCAGAGTATGCAGCGGGCATAATATTGGGGTCTCAGGCAGAGATACAGAAACTCAGGGATCAGGTTGAATCTGTTACCCGCAAGATGAGGGGTAAGAATGAAGATTTGCTAGATTATGAGACAATGACGTTTGAGGAGCAGTTGCCGGCGCAGTTTAAGATGCCGGATTTGGCTAAGTTCAATGGGAACGGGGATCCGAGGGTGCATCTCCGTCAGTATGTATCTGTTATGAGTTCAGTTGGTCTGTCTCAACGCCAAGTACAAAAGATGTTCGGGATGTCGCTCGAAGGGGCACCCGTAGTATGGTACCATAGCCTTGACAAACAGATTAAGGAGGACTGGAGGGAGCTAGCTGATGCTTTCTTAAAGCAATATGTCACAGACCTGGAGATTGACTTGTCACTCCGTGACTTGGAAAATATCAAGCAGAAGCCAGATGAGAGCTTCAAAGAGTATGTGGATCGCTGGAGAAGCCAGCTACTGAAGATGCAGACTAGGCCCTCTGAGAATGACCAAATCAAGATGATCATCAAGGGCACAAAGCCCTCTATTTACAGTAAGTTGAGGAGGATGACCTCAATGATTGTAGACTTCCGGCAGTTGAGGGAGACTGTCATGGACATTGAAGAGGAGGAAGCAGAAAACAGGAAGTTCTTTGGCCTAAATAGGAGGCCTGTTGGAGGTATGTCGGGTACCAAGCCCATTTCAGCGGAGGTGGCTGCTGTCCGGAACCGGAGGTTCTCTAACCTTGGGAGACCTTTGTATAAGGTATTTGAGAAATTGAAGAGGCTGGGACTCCTAAAGCCTTTAAAAGCCAAACCTATCCCAACCCCACCACCACATTTCAATCTCAACCTTTACTGTTATTTCCATCAGCAGAAGGGCCACGACACTGACAACTGTGCCCGACTGCGCCACGAGATCCAAGACCTCATTGACTCCAAAAAGATACCTGACCCCAAACCGAACAACCAGACACAAACAAAACCCCTTACCCAATTACCGAGCTGTACCCCCACCACCTACATGATTAGTTCTGGCCTTCCAGAAGACTATGTCCTAAAAACCTTCCACCATGAAGCCTTTGCCTTGGAATTTGGGACAGACAATGAGGGTGAACCTGAGTTGGGGAGGAATTTCTGGCTTGACTTCTCTAGCAGTGATGAAGAAGAAGTAAAGGGAATGACACGCAGTGGGCGTATTTAAATGTGGCGGATAAGGGCAAAGAACCTTGACTGATGGTTGAGGCCTGAGTAAAATTGTTGTGTCGGAGGATGCCAACCCTACAATGTTTGTTGGGGCTGTTCAGAAAGAGGCATTACAGATTTCATTTTCCGAGGATGAACTTCCGGCAGAGGGGAGGAATCACAACAGGCAATTGTTCATCAAGGCTGAAGTAAGAGGCAAAAGGACTTCATGTGTAATGGTAATGATGGTTCATCTATCAATGTATGCCCTTTGAAAATTCTGACAAGGTTGGGTTTGAAGGCTACAGATTTGGACCCTTCCAACATGACCATCAAAGCTTATGATGATAGTAAGCGCGGTGTTGAGGGTACTTTTGTGGCAATGGTCAAGGTAGGGCCGATTGAAGATGAGGTTGAGTTTACTGTGCTTGATATTCCAGCTACATTTGCTTTATTGTTGGGGAGGCCATGGTTTCACAAGCTTGGGGGCGTGCCCTCCACTTTGCACCAGATGATTAAGTTCCCATTCGGGGGAGAGATTGTCACCATCAAAGCTGAAATAGACAATGCAGTCGCCGCCTTGGAAATACTGCCTTTCACAAGGTTCCAAGTATCAGCACTTTTGAGGAGTGGGTGGATCCCAAGGTAGCCCGGATCATGGAGAAGATGAAGTATGAGCCATGTGAGGGCTCGAAACTACCAGATTTCAGAGGCCAGACAACCAGAAGAGGTTTGGGGTACAAGTCTGAGGATGAGAAGCCAAAGATCAAGAAGAAGGGCATGAAACTGATGTAGTACTTTGTGAAGGCTTCGGGGTACCAAGGTGAGCCTGAACCAGTAGAGGTGAATGGGGTAGTGGTGCCCGGATTTGAGATCTTCCAGGACCTGTTGGGAGAGAAGCTGTTGGTTGAAGAGAAGAAGCAAGAGGGTGAGAAATGGGAGGAGGAACTTATGAAGCTGGAGACATTGACCCTCAATGAGAAGAAGGAACCTGAGAAAGATATTGTTGTAGAGGAGGAAATATCCGTAGATGATGAGGATGTTTACCTCCCAGATTTATTTGAGTGTACTCCTTCTTTTGCTAGCAATAAAGACAATATTTCTGCTTACTTGGCTGAGTCTTCTCTTTTCCCATTACATGATCTAAGCATATTTGATATCAACTCCACTAAGACAAATGCCTTTAACCTTGGGACACCTGAGGATCCTAAGGAAATTTGATTGCAAGTGAGGTTACTTCTGAGGAAAGGGAGAAAATAGAAGAAGTATTGATCAGGTATGCTAGAGTTTTTGCTTGGTCCTATGAAGACATGCACGGGGTAGATAGAAGCATTGCTCAACATTCTATTCCGACTTATCCGAACATGAGGCCGGTGAAACAGAAACTTCGACGAATGAGACCAGAATGGGCTGAGAAGGTTAGAGAAAAGTCAAGAAACAAATTGACGTGGGTTTCCTGGAAGTGGTAAAATATCCTGAATGGTTAGCGAACATTGTGCCGGTACCGAAGAAGGATGGAAAGGTCAGAATGTGTGTGGACTATAGAGACCTCAATAAGGCTTGTCCGAAAGAGACTTTCCTCTACCGCATATAGATGTATTGGTTGATAGTGCAGCTTTGTCGGCCATGTATTCATTTGTAGACGGGTTTTCTGGGTACAATCAAGTTCTCATGGCAGAGGAAGATAATCACAAGACTGCCTTTGTCACCGAGTGGGGTACTTATTGTTACAAAGTGATGCCGTTTGGACTCAAGAATGCAGAGCTACTTATCAGAGAATGGCTACTACCTTGTTCCATGACTTGATGCACAAGAGATCGAAGTATATGTGGATGACATGATGGTGAAATCCGAGACAAGGGACGGGCATATTGAGGCACTTGAGAAGTTCCTTCAGAGGGTTGACAAGTACAATTTGAGATTGAACCCTAAGAAATGTGTGTTTGGGGTAACGTCAGGGAAACTGCTGGGACATACGGTTGGAATGGGAGGAATAGAAGTAGACTCTGAGAAGATCAAAGCGATCACCGAGATGCCAGCACCGAAGACAGAAAGTGAGGTCAGGGCGTTCCTTGGGAAGATTCAGTATATCAGTCGGTTCATTGCCAAGTTGACTTCAGTGTGTGAGTCTATCTTTAAGCGAAAAGACCAGCCAGTAAAATGGAATGAACAGTGTCAGACAGCCTTCGACAGAATCAGAGAGTATTTGGTAAAGCCACCTGTTTTGAAACCTCCGAGACCGGGAAAGCCTTTGGTACTGTATTTGGCTATAGAGTCAGAAGCATTGGGAGCAATGATGGTACAGGCAGATGAGACAGGGGTAGAACATACAGTTTACTATCTGAGTAAGAAGATGCTCCCGTATGAGGCTCGTTATCAAGAGGTAGAGAATATTTGTTTCGCAGTAGTGTGGGCTTCCAGAAAGTTGCGGCATTACTTCCAGTCCTACAAGATCCAGGTAGTGGCAAAAGAGAACCCTTTGAAGTATCTGCATTCAGTGCCGTCGCTAATGGGAAAGTTGGGCAGATGGTTAGTATTGTTGATGGAGTTTGACATTGATTACCTCACCTCCAAGGTAATCAAGGGGCGAGCAGTGGCGGAGTTCCTAGCACTACAGCCTATTGAGGGGGATCAGTATAAGTTTGAGTTCTCAGATGAAGAAATCAGTGTTATAGCAGTTCAGGGATGGAAAATGTATTTCGACGGAGTAGTTAATTACAAAGGAGCCGGAATTGGAATTGTGATAGTGACCCCCGAGGGAGAAACTTTGCCCATGGCCAAGAGGTTAACATTCAGAGTAACAAACAACATGACCGAATATGAAGCCTGTGCTTTTGGGTTGACTGCATTGATAGCCTTGAAAGCCGAAAGTGTTGAGGTCTACGGAGATTCGATGCTGGTAATCCGTCAATTGCAAGGAGAATGGGAATTGAAAGAGGAACGATTGAAGCCCTATCTTTTCCACCTCTGAGAGTTGGCCCAGGCCATCCCCAATTGTAAGTTTCAGCACTTGCCGCGAGAAGAGAATCATATGGCAGATGCACTGGCCACACTTGCAGCTATTTGGGAAAATCCAGAGAAGTTAGTGATGAGACCATTGGTATTGACTACAGCAAACAGGCCGATTTATGAGACAGAGAAAGTTCTGGAAGTGGAAATTGACGACGGTAAGCCTTGGTACCATGACGTTCAGAGGTATATAGAGCATGGGGAATTCCCAAAAGGGGCAGGCAGAAAAGATAGATTAGCTATTCAGAAATTGGCCTCTCAGTATCTGATCTTGAAAGGAGAACTGTACCAAAGGCAAGCAAACGGCATTCAGTTGAAATGTTTGAGAAAAGAAGAAGCTCAGAAAGTGATGGAAGAGGTACATGCCGGGGTATGTGGTCCGCACATGAATGGGTTGAACTTGTCCCGCAAGATAGTGAGACATGGGTTTTATTAGTCGACTATGGAGACAGACTGCGTAAGGATGGTAAAGCACTGTCACGACTGTCAGATACATAGCAATCTGAGTCATCTGCCACATACAGAGTTGCACGGGCTGTCAGAGCCATGGCCGTTCTCAGCATAGGGGATTGACATGATCGGGGAAATTCGACCGAATGCATCTAATGGGCATCGCTTCATAGTAGTAGCAGTGGATTACTTCTCAATGTGGGTAGAAGCTGAGTCGTTCCGGAATGTTACAGCAAAACAGATGGCCAAGTTCATAGCACGGAACCTCATTTGTCGGTATGGTATGCCACACCACGTGGTCACGGACAATGGGGTACAGTTTCAAGGAGAGACAAAATCAATGCTACAAAGGTACATGATAAGCCATCATAAGTCATCACCTTATCGGCCACAAGCGAATGGGGCAGTTGAGGCAGCCAATAAGACTGTAAAGACAATTCTGGCTAAGATGACAGAGAACTGCATGGATTAGGCTGAGAGACTACCGTATGCCTTGTGGGGGTACAGAACGTCAATCAGAACAGCAACAGGTGCAACACCTTACTCTTTAGTGTACGGGATGGAAACGGTACTACCGGTGGAAATGGAAATACAGTCTATGAGGATATTAGCAGAGACAGAGTTACCTGAGTCAGAATGGGCCGCACAGAGATTTGATCAGTTAGCACTGTTGGATGAGAAAAGGATAAGAGCCTTACATCACATGCAGTTATATCAGAAGAGACTAGCCGGGCCTTCAACAAGAAAGTACGTCCCACAAAGATCAGAAAGGGTGATTTAGTGCTTAAGCAGTCGAGGCCGTCGACGACAGATCCGAGAGGGAATTCAGGCCGAACTGGGAAGGACCCTACATCGTTCAGAAAGTCATGGGAAATGGAGCAGTGAAGTTGTCGGACCTCGAGGGAAATGAATTCACAGAACCAATCAATGTTGACAGGTTGAAGCTGTACTTTGCTTGAGAAGACTTGGTCGCCAATGGAAGACCTAACCCAATGGAATAAGAAAACTCCTGCATACATGCATACACGTAACCTATATTGCATCTTTTTGTGTTTGTTCTGTTTTGTGTAAACAGATGTTGAAGACAGAAAAGAGCGAGGCCCATATCGACTGAGGAGCGAGGCTCCACATTGTACCAGCTTGGGGGCGAGGCCCATATCGGGTGAGGAGCGAGGCTCCACATCACATTATATCAGCTTAGGGGCGAGGCCGATATCGGCTAAGGAGCGAGGCTCCATATTGTACAGCTTGGGGGCGAGGCCCATATCGGCTGAGGAGCGAGGCTCCACATCACATTATATTAGCTTGGGGGCGAGGCCTATATCGGCTGAGGAGCGAGGCTCCACATCACATTATATCAGCTTGGGGGCGAGGCCTATATCGGCTGAGGAGCGAGGCTCCACATCACATTATATCAGCTTGGGGGCGAGGCCCATATCGGCTGAGGAGTGAGGCTCCACGTTGTACCAGCTTGGGGGCGAGGCCCATATCGGTTGAGGAGCGAGGCTCCACATCACATTATATCAGCTTGGGGGCGAGGCCCATATCGGCTGAGGAGCGAGGCTCCACATTGTACCAGCTTGGGGGCGAGGCCCATATCGGCTGGGGAGCGAGGCTCCACATCCCATCATGTCAGCTTGGGGGCGAGGCCCATATCGGCTGAGGAGCGAGGCTCCACATCACATTATATCAGCTTGGGGGCGAGGCCCATATCGACTGAGGAGCGAGGCTCCACATTGTACCAGCTTGGGGGCGAGGCCCATATCGGCTGAGGAGCGAGGCTCCACATCACATTATATCAGCTTGGGGGCGAGGCCCATATCGGCTGGGCAGCGAGGCTCCACATCACATCAGTTTGCGGGCGAGGCCCACATCCTTAGCAGTATCGAGATGCGTCTCAGGATCGAGGTCCACTGCAGTATCAGCTCAGCTCGAGACAGCTAGCTAGCCAGGTAAGTAAAAAATGCATTGCATAGACTTTGATAGGACTGTCATTGTCACACACTACACAAGCCCCATCAAAGTGGGGGCGACTGTAGGCATTGTTTTTTTCTCGCATGTGAAACCCGATGATGAGTCTCAGTTGGAGGCACTACTTTTTTAGCTAAGGATATTGCGGGAAACAGAGGTCGGAAAGGGAAATTCAGAATAAGTGCGTCATCAAGTTCATTTCACAAGCTCACTGTCTTCGTTAGTGCTGCGTTCGTTACTTCGTTCGAACGTCAGGCAGATTGCGGACGTTCATGCCACGTTCGAATTGGCGTTCGAACGGAGTCGGTATTTCTGGTTTTGCTGCTAGCCTCGCACCCCAGCCCAATTAGCCCCCCAAAGCCCATAAAACACCACCAATTTAAATAAATAAATATTAATTAAAACATTAACTAAATAAGATAATAATTAAATTAATTAAATAATTAAATAAAACAAAATCAATCAACAAATCTAAAAATCAATTACCAACTTAAACTAAAATCATGCCTAATTTAAATAATTCATATACTAAAATTAAAATAAGATATGCCTAATTAAAATCAATCCTAACCAATCAAAGCTAATCAAATAGTTGACTTCCTAATTTAAAATATGTTGTCCCCCCTCAATCTTGTTTATACCATTCCTATCACTCCTAATTTGGAAACTAGATCTCTTCCTTGTGAGATAAGGGCAAACCCTAACTCTCTTCTATATAAACATGCACTAACCTAGCCACCTCCTCTCTCCACTCTCTCTAATACACGCCAAAGACATCAACATATTCCCTCATTCACACGCAAATCACAAAACCTTAACCCTAGAAGATATCAACCTCTCGGCCAAAGCAAAATCTTCTCTTCATCTCTCATTCTCTTGGCCGCGAACAAAACCCATAGCCTCCCCTCCATTGCCGAGTTTCAACATTCATCACCATCACCAAAATAACATCTAAAACATCATCACAACTCACGCACATCTCAACCAGAACAGAAGCAACCTCAACGTATAAAATAGCAACCCCCTAAGCCTCCACACATCACCGAAAAATATACCCCCAACGACATCCCAAACACGCCCCAAACAGCAGTAATTTAACCCCTAAAACAGCAGCAAAATACACTTAAAACACTGCCTAAAAATCTTAAAAACAGTAACATAAAGAGACTGCATTCATAATCCTTAAAATAATCACGCATAACTGCACTAAGAACCCACACAAACTTGGAACAGTTCATTGAAACATCAAAACAGGTGGCCTGAGCAGTGAGCAGCAAAAAAGAGGCCGAACAGGATCAGAACGGAGTTCAAACCGCAAGCAAAACAGCAAAGCAGTGAGCTAGGATGCTAAACCAGTGAACCGGAGAAGTTGAGGAGCTGTACCCTTCCGACGTCCGTGAAACGCAAGCCTGAAAGTTGGCAAAAAGGTTAGACATGAGGGTACTTTTCACACCCGTGTTTATGTAATTTCGTTATTTATTTTGACTGTATTTTACTTATTTGTCGAATCTTGTTTGTGTATGATGTGTGTTGTGGGTATTGGATGAATGAAAGAGTGTCGTCTCTTGTGGTATATAGGATGGAAACCCAGACGTAAATTCCATAGCCGAATCCGAATGGACGGTAGTGCGGTCTGTACTTGGGATACAACTACCACTTGAGTAAACGGCACCCTCTTTTGTTTTGTGTTGCTTGGTTTATTTATTTTTCGTCACTTAAATTCTACATGTTGCTTATTTGTGCATTACTCAATCGAGCGCATGGGCTTAGTAAGTGGAATGAAAGATCCCCTACGGGTAGACCCGGCCAAGGTTCCGGTTCGGAACCGGAACCGAACCGGTTCGGTTAGGGTTCTTACCCTGACCGAACCGGTTGGAACCGCTGGAACCGAACGGTTCCAGCGGTTCCAACGGTTCCGGTTGGAACCGAAAGTAAAAAAAAAAAAAAAAATTTTATTTTCTTGGAACCGTAAGGTTCCACAAGTAAATCTAAATTTTTTTAATTAATAATAATGACTTAATGAGGTTTAAAATTGCAATACTAAAACATGAATGTCCACATCCTTTTTATAACCAACTCTTGGTTATTGACTTCTTTATATAAGCGATGTGGGACACAATAGCCAAGTAACAAATATCCCACATCGCTTATATAAAGAAAGCACTAGCCAAGAGTTGGCTATAAAAAGGATTATATGTTAAAAGAATTTTATAAAAAAAGGATTCTATAAAAATGATGTGATAGTATGAAAAAACATTACGATTATAGAATTTTTTTATTTTTTAAAATTTATTATTAAAAAAAAAAAAAAAAAAAAACCGGATGGGGAACCGTAAACCGAACCGGAACCGACCGTTCGGTTCCGGTTCGATTTACGGTTCCGGTTCCACACTTGTGGAACCGTGAACCGGCCGGTTCGGTTCGGTTCCGAACCGGAACCGAACCGGCGGCCAGGTCTACCTACGGGGAGGGGTTAAAGCCCTTTACCACGATGTTTTGCCGCGCCGGTTGACGTGTGTTCGGTTGGATGTAGGATGTGTTCAATCGGGCATACTTAGTTTGATATGATTGTCTTTATGTTTGTATGCATGATGCGATCGAGCGCATGAGCTTAGTAAGTGGAATGAAAGATCCCCTATGGGGAGGGGTTAAAGCCCTTTACCACGATGCTTTGCCACGCCGGTTGACATGTGTTCGGTTGGATGTAAGATGTGTTCAATCAGGCATACTTAGTTTGATATGATTGTCTTTATGTTTGTATGGATGATGTGATGTGACGCGCATGGGCTTAATATGTTGGTCTAAAGGTCCTCTCTTTGAGAGATCAAAAGCCCCAAAAGGCCACCTTTACGGCAGTACTTCGCCGCGCCCCTTTATTTTATTGTTTATGTATTGCGTCCCATTTCATGCATCAGGTCTGTTCCCGTTCGAACGCGTTTACGAACGTAACTCGAACGCGCATGCATTTTGCCTTATCATGTATCAGGTCTCATTTCCGTTCGAACGCGTTCACAAACGCCATACGAACGTGAGCATTCTGTTTCATTTCTGTTCGAACGCGTTCACAAACGCCATACGAACGTGAGCATTCTGTTTCATTTCTGTTCGAACGCGTTCACAAACGCCACACGAACGTGAGGATTCTGTTTCATTTCCGTTCGAACGCGTTCACAAACGCCATACAAATGTGTGCATTCTGTTTCATTACCGTTCGAATGCGTTTACGAACGCTACTCGAACGAGAACCTTCTGTTTACCGTTCGAACGCGTATACGAACGCTACACTAACGCATACGGTAAAACAGATTCTCTCGCATCACATTACGACATGTCCATCTTAGCATACGGTTACCCTTTTTTTTACGCTATGTATTTGTATTACCTCTCTAGTTGTCTATTTATGTTATGTGCCTACAATATTATTTGTCGTCATTTTGATTTCCTTTACATTACATGCAAATGTTACCATGACTGTTTGTGTTTATATCTACATGAATGATTGAATTCTTATGACGTTATGTGTTTGTTGTTGCAAAGGCCTACCTTTGAGCATGTGAATTTGGCAATAAGATTTGGTTTCATGTATGTTAGATGTAAACTATACTTTTAAGCATGTGAATCTAGGATTGTGGTGCACTTGGAAATGTATGTCATAGGCTTGGTTGGATTATTGCATAAATCTCTACATTACAAGTTGCATAAGTAAGGGACCATTCCGAACCCAATGGTTTGAGGTCTTCCATTGCGAGGGGTGAGTGCGGTCTTAAATCTTTGTCCCGGTTCACACCGGGTGGCGACTCCCTTATTCTCCGGTTTAGTCCTCCGTTGGCTACTCCGTACTCCCAACTAGGCCCCCAAGCCTGGAACAGCATTGCGTCGTCCAGTTTCTGTGTCCCACAGATGCATCATGATGAGTGGTAAATAGATCACCATTTCTCATTCATTTGACTTAATATTTTTTATAATTTATTGAGTTTGTGAATATTTTTATGTGTTTTGTGTTATTTTGTAGATAAATAAAATAACAGGTCTCTCTGGAATCAATTCGGGACCAAAATAGAGAAAAACGAACAAAAATGGCAAAAATATAAATTTCCTGCTAAAATACGCCGTGCTAAAATGCACTGTCTGCTAACGTGCGTCGGAAAAAGCTAACATGCGCCGACCACGTGTCACAATCAGAGAAGTTTTGCTAACATGTGTCTGTTGTTGGATAATTATGACCCATAGCATCACTATTTGTAAAAGACATTGTGTTTTTGTACAAATTAACTATGTGACAAAAGGAAATGGCTATTTTATCATTATTGTAATTAGATTACTTGGATATATTAATGATGAAAGTCCATATGGTTAAATCGGATTAATAAGTTATGAGACAATATTAATCCACGAACGATTTAATCAATAAATATCCTTAGTCAAAGTATAATCGAGACTGGACATTGATAATGCGGAATAGACTAATATTACACTTGTGCGCGTTATGGAAGCTTAACGACATAGTTCTCATATATTTAGGTATTAGATACATATGCAAGTGTAATAAGAGATTCTGTTAGTCGTTAGACCGGGAACAGTTCGTTCTGGATAGACCCACTCGGAATCACATTGGTAGTATGACTATTTGTCTATGGAAATTCGAATCAGGGTAGGTTTATGTGATCTTTAACTTGAGACTTACGTCGCTATTACTTGAGATAATCAGTTTACTTTAGTATTGGTCGTCCGGAGCTTTAACAGGTTCTGTGTACGCCTGTATTGGGTTTATTGAGAATCGTAGTGTATTGGATGTGATGTCAAGATGAAAGTATCACTTCAGTCATATGGAGATGATGGTCACATAGGATACAAAACTAGTATTATTAAAAGCGAAAGTATGACTAGGTCATGACTTTCCAATTACGGAGACTAGTTACTCGGGATCCGATATATGCTTCGTACAGGGCAGACACAGAGCCATCCCTAGGCCTAGCATGTGACATCCGATACTGGATTGTATTACGTATTACATTAGTATTACTACGTCTGATACAGATAATATTCCTTGGCGGATATTTCTGGTGAATTGGGTAGGCACGATGTTTTGCTAAAAGCCAACAATGTCTTGTAAATCGATGAGAACGTAATACGGGGTACGCACGTGTTCGGATAGTCCGACAACCGTATTTACTGCCAACATATCCATGAATCTCTTGGGTCGCTTCCCAAAGATTCACCAATGACATTTGACTCATATAGAATTAATCTGGGATTAATTATGAGAAAGAAAATTAATCTTGGATTAATTGCGGTAAGAATTAATCTGGGATTAAATTCGTATAGAAGAGAGAACGTGATTAATTTAGAATTAATCGATAAAATAAATTTAATAGTTAAATTGGATTTTCTATTTAATTTATTTATTTGGGGCTAAAATAATATATCAGATATATTATTTGAAATTTGATTTTAATTTGAGCGAACAAATTAATTTAGAATTAATTCATAAACAACTATCATAAAAATTATGCGAGACATAATTATTTAATTAAATTGGATTTAATTATGTCGCGACAACAAATTCGTTTAATTCGGAATTAAATGAACCCGGACCCAAGCTAAGTTGTGTGTTGAGTTAACCAACACAAATTTTGAATTTAAAAGTGGTGGAACCACTTGACTTACATCATTTGCCAAAAATTGATGTGAGTAGTTGGCATAATTTAATGATAGTCATTAAACACACAACCTGCCAATTTTTTTTTTTGGAAACAACTCACTATTCTCTCTTCTCCCTCATCTTGGCTGATCTTTCTCTCTTTGGATTGAAAATTTTTGCTTCAAAAATTTCTTCAAAGCTAGCACTTGGAGAGTCATTTGAGGTGATAGGAAAACTCACCCAAGGTTCAAACAACTCAACACAAGCTTGGAACTCCATCCTACAAAGGAAATTTTTGAAATTTCTCCCTAAATCAATGTAAGTCATTCCGTAACTTTTACTTGATTATTTCACACACAAATCATGTTTAAGATCTTAGAAGCATGTCTTAGAGACTAACACCTGCCACGTGTCAATATCACAACAAATCTTCTAACGTGCTCCGGACACGTGTCACCATCACATGCTGCCGACACTCATCATTGAAACATGTCATTGCTTACGTCATGCTGACGACAGCGTCGCGACGTGCACACCCTTACGCGTCGCGACGCCAAGCTAATAATTCTACGGATGCCACGTGTCATCATCTCCGCGAAGCCCGTGATATTTGATTGAAGAAATGACCAACAACAATTCTTTGTGGCCAACAGAAAGGAGCATGATCCAACGAATTGTTGGAATTTATGAAGTTGGAGCCAACACAGCAGTGAATTCCAAACTGGACCAGATATGCAAATTCATGGAAACTCTTAGCACGTAATGCAATATTGGATCCACAAGTTCACCATATAGAGAAACATCAGAGGCAAAACAACATAATGAGACGATGAATTATGTCAACAATTTCAACAGACAATGAAACAATCCATATTCCAACACCTACAACCCATGGTGGAGGAATCATCCTAATTTTTCATGGAGCAACAATTCAGGGCAAATGAACAATCCACCACCAGGATTCCAACAGCAAAACAAAGGCTAGGAGTATGAAAAAAAAAACCAGGAATAACAGAAGTGTTAGCCCAGTTGAAAAAGCAAGAAGCAAAATACGATGCCTTAACAGCTATGGTTCAAAATCAAGTAGCATTGAATCAAAGCCATTTAGCTTCTATTAAAGCACTGGAAAATCAAATGGGACAACTGGCCAATGCTCAGAGTTACAGACCGCCAGGTAACCTTGCTAGCAACACATAACCAAATCCAAGGAACAGAAGAATGGAGCAATGTCAAGCCATTTTAAAAAATGGTACTGAAATCAACAAAGATGTTGAAATCAAGGCATCCATTGAGGAAGTTCCAAAAGAAGCAATTCCACAGATGGAGGAAAAATAAGCAAAGGAAAAAGATCAAGAAAGATTCACTCTACCTCCATCTTTTCCACGTCTCTAGAAAAACAAACTGGACAAGCAGTTTGCTCGATTCTTGGAGGTCTTCAAAAAGCTGCATATCAACATTCCATTTGCAGAAGCGTTGGAAGAAATGCACAGCTGTGTCAAATTCATGAAAGACATTTTGTCTTGAAAGTGGAGATTGAGAGATTATGAGACAATAGCATTGACAGAAGAATGCAACGCCATCATTCAGAGGAAAATTCCCCCAAAGTTGAAAGATCCTGGCAGTTTCATTGTCCCGTGCGCCATTGGAGAACATTATATTGGTAAAGCTTTGTGTGATTTATGTGCTAGTGTTAATTTGATGTCTTTTTCGATTTACAGGAAACTGCAGATTGGAGAAGCAATGCCCACCTCAGTCTCTCTGTAACTTGCTGATATAACACTCACATTTCCGAGAGGTGTAGTTGAAGATGTGCTGGTCGACAAGCTCATTCTCCCAGCAGATTTCATTATCCTTGACATGGAGGAAGACAAAGATGTGTTTGTCATCCTCGGGAGACCATTCTTTACTACAGGTCGAACTGTTATTGATGTACAAAAAGAAGAACTAACTATGAAAGTACAGGACCAAAAAGTTACCTTCAATGTTTTCAAAGCCATGAAATTCCCCGAGTGATGAAAATGAGGATGAATGTTTCAGAATTGATGTTGTAGATAGTATCATTCAGGATACTGATGCACTACCACTTCCTACGGACAAACTTGAAGCTTGCATCACCAACATGACTGACAGCGAGCTAGATGATGAAATTCTGGAATGTATCAACTATCTTGACAGACCATTTCGCTTCAAAACAACAACACAAGTGGAAAGTTTGGAACTACCAAAAAAGGAGCAAATCAAGCCCTCGATTGAAGAACCACCACAGCTGGAACTGAAGCTACTTTCGAGTCATCTCAAGTATGCATTCTTAGGAAATTCTTCTGAATTACCTGTGATTATTTCTTCGTCGCTAACATTGGAGCATGAAGAAAAGTTGTTGAGAGTTTTACGAGAACACAAGAAAGACATTGGCTGGACTATAGCAGACATTCGAGGCATTAGTCTATAATTTTACATGCACAAGATTCTGATAAATGACGAGTATAAACCCACAGTGGAGCATCAACAAAGACTAAATCCAATCATAAATGAGGTCGTAAAGAAAGAAATTATCAAATGGTTGGATGCCATCATCATTTACTCCATCTCTGACAGCACGTGGGTGAGTCATATGCAGTGTGTGCCAAAGAAATGAGGAATTATTGTAATCACAAATGAAAAGTATGCATGGACTACATGAAGTTAAACAAAACAACAAGGAAAAATCATTTTCCGCTACCATTCATTGACCATATGCTAGACAAATTGGCGGGACATGAGTTCTATTAATTTCTGGATGGATATTCGGGGTATAATCAGATTGTCATCGCCCAGAAGATTAGGAGAAAACCATTTTTACATGTCCGTATGGTACTTTTGCTTTCCGCAGGATGCCATTTGGACTATGTAATGCTCATGCTACATTTCAATGTTGCATGATGGCCATCTTTTCAGATATGCTATAACAAAGTATGGAGGTCTTCATGGATGATTTCTCTGTGTTTGGAGACTCGTTCTACCAATGCTTGTAAAATCTGGAAAAGGTGCTACAAAAGTGTGAAGATACCAACATGGTATTCAACTGAGAGAAATGACACTTCATGGTGCATGAATGTATTGTGATGGGACATCGAATCTCACAAAATGGAATTGAGGTAGACAAAATAATGATCGAGACAATTGAAAAACTACCTCAACGAACATCAGTTAAAGAGATTCGGAGTTTTCTCGGACATGCATGGTTTTACATGAGGTTTATCAAAGACTTCTCCAAGATTGCAAAACCTCTGTGTAACCTTATGGAGAAATATGTGTCTTTCAAATTCATCAAAGAATGCCACGAAGCTTTTGAGATCTTAAAACAGAAGTTGGTCTCTGCCCTCATCATAGTAGCACCAGACTGGACCCTTCCATTTGAGGTGATGTGCGATGCTAGTGACTTTGCTGTAGATGCAATTTTGGGACAACGCAAAGCAAAAATTTTCCATACCATTTACTACTCCATCAGAACTCTGAATGAAGCTCAACTCAACTACACAACCACTGAAAAAGAGTTTCTCGCAGTTTTGTTTGCTTTTGATAAATTCTGCTCCTATCTGCTGGGTCTCAAAGTGGTGGTCTACACAGATCATTCAGCAATTAAATACCCGATCACGAAGAAATATGCCAAACCCTGATTGATCCGTTGGGTGCTTCTGCTGCAAGAATTTGATGTAGAGATCAGAGGCAGGAAATGAATAGAAAACCAAGTAACATATCACTTATCGAGGCTCAATAATGGAAAAACAGCTGGCAATGAACTAACAATCAAAGAAAATTTTCCATATGAACAATTATTTGCCATGAAACAGCACGATGTCCCTTGGTATGTTGACTACGTAAACTACATAGTATCGGGAAAATGGTCGTTGGAATGGATACATCAGCAACAAAAGAAGTTCTTCAAAGAATTCAAGCATTATGTCTGGGATGAGTCGTACCTTTTCAAATGATATGCTGATCAATTACTGAGACGTTGTGTTCCACAAGAGGAGGTTAATAGTGTTCTGCAGCATTGACATTCATCACCATACATCAGACACTTCAGCGGAGATAAAACTGCAACTAAAGTCCTACAATCATGTTTGTTCTGGCCCACTCTATTTAAAGATGCTTACTTATTTGCTCTTCAATATGACAGGTGCTAGAGAATGGGAAATATTTCGAGGAGAAATGAAGGACCTCTACAAAACATACTGGAAGTAGAGATATTTGATGTATGAGGGATTGATTTTATGAGACCTTTTGTTCTATCATTCGGAAATATGTACATACTAGTTGCAATAGACTACATCTCAAAATGGGTTGAAGCAATTGCACTACCATCAAATGATTCAAAAGTGGTGATAAAATTCCTTAAAAATAATATTTTGACTCGCTTCGGAACACCTTAGACGATTATCAGTGATGAAGGCACACATTTCTACAACAGATATTTCGATGCACTCCTATCCAAATACAGAGTTACTCATAAAGTTGCCACTACTTACCATACACAGTCAAATGGACCGGTTGAAGTTTCAAACAGAGAGATCATAAGAATCTTGGAGAGAACTGTTGGATCAACAAGGAATGACTGGTCTGAAAAATTGAATGACGCATTATGGGCCTACCGGACAGCTTACAATACACCCATTGGTATGTCCCATATCGAATGGTGTTTGAAAAAGAATGCCATCTGCCAATGGACCTTTAACACAAATCGTATTGGGCATTGAAGAAGTTAAATCTTGATCTACAAGCAACAGGAGAAAAATGGCTCCAGCAACTCAATAAATTGGAGGAATTTCGCCTACAAGATTATGAGAATGCCAAATTATACAAAGAAAAGACGAAGAAATGGCATGATAAAAAATAGTGCACAAACAAGTAGAGCTAGGGCAGCAGGTGTTGTTATACGATTCACGGTTAAAACTTTCCTCTGGACAACTGAAATCAAAGTGGTCAGGTCCATTTGTGATTACTCAGGTGTTACCAAACAGAGTTATTGAGATATACAACCCCAAATCCAACAATACACTGAGGGCAAACAGTCAGCGTGTCAAGCACTACTGAGGAGAATCAATTGAGAGACAAAAAGAAAGTGTCACATTTTCAGATCCAGCCTAATATTCGGGCAGTCATGTCTAACTGACGACGTTAAACTTAGCGCTAGCAGGGAGGCAACCCATGCAATTTGTGTATATATTCAGATTTGGTGTGTTTTATTTTTGTGTGTTTAATTTTTAAAGTTTAAGTCGTTTCAGGATGGAAGACGTTCTCGCAAATCTTCACAAGCAATTTCCTTCTCTCCCTCAAAATTCTCTGATGAAAGTCTATAAAGCTCGCTTGGAACAAATGAGACTTCTGATGATCAAAGGTATTCCTACTAACATTCGTTGGATTATTGAAGCATGAGTCCGATTGGCAGGTGAGTCTTCTGACTCTTTTGTGTCATATCTGCCTAGTTTAGGAAGAAACACCTATGCTAAAAAAAGGAGAGCCAAAAGAATTGGTGTTTGCTATAAATGTGCTCGTATGATTTGTAATACTCGTTGTTGTTCTTTAGGAATGGTGTCTGATAATCGTGAAAATAAAATTAAATTCATTAGGGATGACTTGAGTAATGAGTCTTTGGATGACATATCATTGACGCGTTCTAGTGGATATGTGCATCACACAATTCACATGTTATATACATAATTTCGTAAAGAACGACCACAGTTAAGTCTCGAGAATCTAACTCTAAAAGACTTTGTTTGTCAATTTATAAGAAAATTGGATGGGAAACTTGTCCCTGACACATAGATGTCATTCAAGCAGTTACTTCGTGTAAATATTATTTTCTCTTTGTCTTTAACTAATAATTGTGATTTGTTTTGTTATTTTCTTTTATTTTCTCCGACAGGATCCAGACTTTATGACTTTCACGATATATTTTACCGTTTAGCTAATAATTGTCATTTGAAAGGTACTGGTGCTATTATTACTCACCCTTTTTCAAGTGTTATAAATTCAACTCACCATTTCACTCTTGAAGACATCCAAGTTTGAGAAATAAATACATAAAAAAATGAAAGATGGAAGCCACTTCAAGAAGACAAGTTGTAAACATATGTGTGTTTTGCGGTACTAGTGTTGGTTCTAAGCCAGAGTTCGTTGAGGCAGCACATGAATTGGGTAGAGTCATAGCTGAGAGGAATATGCACTTAGTATATGGCGGTGGCAATCTTGGACAAATGGGGATCATTTCAAGGGTTGTACAGGAAAGAGGTAGTCAAGTTTTGGGAATCATCCCAAAACCTTCGGTAGAGGCGAATCTTATAGGACCATCAAACAGAGAGGAACTAATCGTGCCAGGTATGTCTGAACGACTGGTGGAAATGATTAACCGTGCTGATGCTTTTATTGCTTTGCCAGATGACTTGGGTACAATGGAGGAAATTTTTACAGTGCTATCTTGGGTGAACTTGAACATACACCAGAAACCGATTGGACTATATAATGCTGATGGATTTTATGATTTTCTTTGTGTGTTTCTTGATGATGCTCGGAGAAATGGATTCGTGTCAAAACCTGTAAAAAGATCATTTTCACTGTCAGAACTGCCCATGATTTAATTGACCAAATTCTAGCCTTTGAACCACAAATTGACCATATCCTTTACAAGATAAACTAGTCTGATAATGATCGTGGTAAGAAGCGTCGAATAAATCTGGATCTTAGTCTTTAATTTTCTTTTTCGATGTAGAATTTCTGCTAACCAGGTACAGTTTTCTAAACTCTTCTTCTACTTATAAGACATTGGGGATAATGTATCAAATATGTTTGGGGGAGGGGAATTGTTGACTAGTATCTTGTTTTTATCGTGTTATTTGTATTTTATTTTTAGTCAAAAATTTCAAAAAAAAATTAAAAAAATTAAGAAAAAAATTAAATTTTTTTTTTTTGGGTTTTTGTGTTTTTAACTTGACTAAATTAGGTGAAATTGATGTGAGATAGCTGTGTAAGGAATTTCCACTCCTGAGACGTATCTCAACCTATTTCATAACAAGTTAATTTTTGTTTATTCATTTTGAATTATTTAATTTGTGAATTCTCCATAAAACTGATTAAATTGGATATTCATATGCTCAGTTGACAAGTATTATCAATATGCATAGTAACATACAGACATAAGTTGTAATTGAAAAGTTTGTAATATTCAGTGCTCTAAATTAATTGGAGGAAACATCTGAAAAAGTGATGGAATAATAAATAAAAAAAGTTTGAGATCCGCGTAATTAAGTCTGTAAGGGTGTCTTTACACCTAGTGCCGTAAAACCAACTGGTTTGGGAGTCACTGACCTAAAGCTCGCTATATGGATCAAAGATATTATAATATATATATATATATATATATATATATATATATATATATATAAAATTAGAAAAATATTCCATTGCTAAAAAAGTGTGAATTATGTATAACTTTAGGACAAAAATATTACTCTCTTTTCAACTACACTTATGAATATTATGGGCACAATGAATTGATTAATATTTTGTTGATTGTCTATATGAAGAATGGTAAAAATTATCGGAGAATTTACTTATTTGGTAATTTAGAAAGAAAGAAAACAACTACTAATTTAGACAAGAAGTTTCACTTGTTTAGTCACTAACTTGTTTATTCTATTTTCTCTTGTCTTTTTGCTTTTGTGTGCATTAGTTTTATATTGACGTTTGTGGGTATCGTTGCTGTTGTTAGAGTTGGTGCTCAGAGTGCCAATCCGGATCGTATTTATGTCCGATTCATAAATACGAGCAATTTTATTTTCCATAATATTACTAATTTAATGGTAGCACCATTGTCTTTTATACACTTATTTTATCTAATTACGATTAGATATCTGATTACTATTAGATCGAAACTGAATCTGGTTCAGTGATACGTATATATTAGACAAAGACCCTAGGATTTACCATATAGTGCGCAGTTACAATGTAGATTGTAATTGACATTGGGAAGCGCACTATAAAATGTATTTCCTTAAATAAAGTTCCTGATCAAGATTTACTAACACGGGTTGGTTAGTAAAATCCGCTGACACCAGTCTATGTCGTATATCGTGACTTAGTTCGATGATTTATCCCAGTGAACCATGAGTCTCGGGAGACTCGTATAGACATGTAGGTATTTATTTGATAAGACACTGAACGACTCACTGAAGATTTCATAATAGATGGTACACCAACGTCAATATGAACCTTCTCCAGTTGAACGAGCATAATGGTCCTTTGACTTGAGATACCATAGTGGGATATATGAGTTATCCTCCACACTTTGATGGCAGTTACGTCATCGATCTATTCATGATCAGACCTCTGCCTGTTCGTTGGGTGTGATGCTCATGATATCCAGTGCGTATCAAGATAAGATCCGTCAGTCTTGTGTACAGGGCATAGGCATCATCACATGTTTTTGATCTAGTAAATCCATGGTCGTGGTATAACTTTGGAAATCAGTTTTGAGTGTTATTTAGAGATCATAAATTGAAAGTCGACTATATTATACCGAATAGATTTGATGTTTTGATCTATATCCCAGATATAATATGGATAGCCTGTGATAGAGGGATTATACGTATGCAATGACCTCGACTTGCATAGTTTAGCGAGATTATCCTTGGACGTCATAATTCTTGAGTGGGTGGATTATGGACACGAAACTGGATTTCGTGACGGATAAACCTAAACTTAGAGAATCCCACAATATGAAGTGTACTCGTTGAGCACTTGCGCAATGCGATATGAATAATACAGATTATTCATAATACTTCATCAGATTAAGTGAGTTAATTCGAGTCGTTAAATCGGCTAAACGATAACACATGCATTAGGGGATTTTGGCCAATTGTAATTAATATGTATTTATATTTGATACATAATACGATTAGATACACATTAATTATTCGTCAAATGAGATTTTGACACATGCCATAAATATATGTATTTGTTATTTATTGTAAATAAAAATACATATATAATAATAATTATATTAATTGATTATTTAGATATTTAGTTGTTAAATATTTGAATAATTAATTAATTAAAATTTTTCCATAAATGTTATGAAAAATGTTTAGTTATTATTGGAACAAATGACATGAATTAATTAAACTTTATGTGAGGGCAATTTTGATTGGATAACATAAAGTTTAATATGTATATTTATTTATTTAATTGGACAAAATTGTCCCTCTAAAGTCGGTACTTCCCTTTTTTATTTAGAATATTTTTTTTCTTCTTCCTTGATAACTCTCCATTGCCAAAACCAAAAAGAGAAAAATGGGTTTCCAAAAATTGTTTGATAAATTCATGAAAAAGTGAAGAAAAATCAAGAAAGTGCTTAAGGAAGTTTGGAGCATTAACGGTAATCTTCAAAACCCCCTAAGCTTGAAATTAGTTTCTTATTTCTTGATTTCTTAGAATGGTTCTAGGGTTTCTTTGCTTGTAGAATTTGGGGCTTTTGGTGATGGATGATGTATTTGGAAGTGATGATGCTTGTGTGAAGTATATTGGTTGGAATTATTATAATTAGTATCCAATTTATTCATTTGATGACAAGTTGCTATTCTAGAGTGTTATGACCACTTTTGTGACACCTAGAATTGTTCTTGGGTAATTCATATGTGGTGACTTGAATTGGTGTTGTTGATTAATTAGATTAATCTTGAAAATTGGATTTAAAGCATGAAATTGGGCAAATTCGGCTTCTGGATCAGATCTGGAATTTTTCTGATTTTGTTGATGAAAAATGTGTTTTGTGTGTATTGAATGTGTTTTGGGAGTTGGAACAATTGTCGGAAAGTGTTTCGGAGTTGAAATAAGCGAAAACGACCAAAAACGATATTACTGGGTGACTTTTGAGCCAACCGGGTGACAGCTGTCCAAACAGTGAGTTCTTCACTGTTCGGGCATCCCATGAGCTGCATAACATTATTAGGGCTGACCTGGGCAGTCCCCATAAGTGTTGGATGGTCGGTTCGGTAAAAAATATGTTTTAGGCTATTTTGCGGAAAAATATTTTTCGTAAAAGTTTCGCGACATTTCATATATATATTTATGTAGCTATTCCAGCACCTTCTTCGCTCGGTTCAAAATAAAATTGCTTATCTAGGTGACCCAAAATATGTTGATATCGAATAAATAGGTTTAGGTGAAATATGAATAAATTATTCATTATAGATATTGAATAATTTATTTGGTAATTTGAAAAAGTTTTCAAATACGATTTCACTCGAATCGCGCTCCCGTCGCGCCCTTCGCCCAAAACCCCAACAGCTGTAAGCCCTCACGAGACTACAACTCGTCCACTAGGGAAACCTATGAGTTTAAAGACTTGTTGCATATGTTAAATGCAACTGTGATCTCTACGAAAGTGACTTAGTTTAATTTTATTTTAAAGATGTTTATGTTATTTTATTTTGTTGTTTTGCTCGAGGACTAGCAAAATGTTAGGTTTGAGGATGTGATGAGTGGTAAATAGATCACTATTTCTCACTCAATTGACTTAATATTTTGTATATTTTCTTGAGTTTTGTGAATATTTTGATGTGTTTTGTGTTATTTTATAGATAAATAAAATAACAGCACTCTCTGGAATCAATTCGGGGCCAAAACAGCGAAAAACGGATAAAAATGGCAAAAATGTAAATATCCTGCTAAAATTAGACTGGGCCGGCGGTTCGGTTCGGTTCCTGTTCCACAATAAAGTGGAACCGGAATTCCATTCAGTTTTTTTTTGCTTTATTGAAAATAAAAAATTAAGATTGATAAATCAATATAATTTAAAATTATGAATTTAAATTTATATAATACACTTACATTACATAATTAAATTAAATTACAAATAAAATTAATATCTAAATAATAAAAAAAATTATATAAATTCAAAACGGTTCCAACCGGAACCTTACGGTTCCACCGGTTCGGTTAGGGTAGGAACTGTAACCGAAGCGGTTAGGTTCCGGTTTGATTCCGGTTCCGAACCGGAACCTTGGCCGAGTCTAGCTAAAATGCGCCGTTTGCTAAAATACGTGCGCCGAAAACTGCTAACATGCGCCGGACACGTGTCATAATCTGAAAAGTTTTGCTATCATGCGCCTTTGCTAACATGCGTCTGCCACATGTCAACATCACATCAAATCTGCTAACGTGCGCCGGACACGTGTCACCATCACATGCCGCCGACACTCATCATTGAAACATGTCATTGCTTACGTCATGCTGACGTCATCGTCGCGACGTGCACACCCTTACGGGTCGCGACCCCAAGCCAATAATTTAGCTAATAATTCTACCGACGCTCCGTGTCATCATCTCCGCGAAGCCCGTGCCACGCGTCTAACATCAACGGCGCGTCACGACGGTAGTTGCCAAGATTTGCCTATAAATTCAGGCCGATTTCATTTGTAAATTCATACTTTCTTCTGAGGAATTCCTTAAGAATACTAAGAAAATTGTATCTTGCTTGCTTATTTACAGCTTTCTATATTTAATTTTATTTAATTTACGCAATAGTTCTTTCTTTTCTTTACTTTTCAGTATTTATTTTATTGTTCAGTATGATGAGGTAACTCCCATATGCTGGGGTTAAATGTCAAACTTTTATTACGAATATTTAGATTAATCTCCCTTAAATATAATATATAAACTATTTAAAACCTGACTTAATGAGATATCTGATGAGTGGTATTTATATCACTATTTCCCACTCATTTAACCTTATATTTTGTATAGTTTCTTGAGTCTTGTGAACGTTTTGATGTGTTTTGTTGTTATTTTGCAGATAAATAAAGTTTGGAAAGCACTGGAGGCAATTTAAGGCAAAACCGGACAAAAATGCGTCAACATGAATATTTTCGTCTCTTGCGCGTCGCGACGCTGGATCATTGCGCGCCGCGACGCCCAGCATGCGCCGGATCTGCTAAATGCGTCGGGTCAACGGGTCAGAATTTGTGAAGTTTGACTTTGCTAACGTGCGCCGTGCCACGTGTCACCATCATAGAAGACTTGCTAACGTGCGCCTGCCACGTGTCATCATCCTACAGTGCCGACAATCATCATCTTGCTATTTTGCGCCTTGCCACGTGTCAACATCATAACAGCCTTGCTAAAATGCGCCCATGCCACGTGTCACGATCTGACGCTGCCGACAATCGCACCTCAGAGTGACGTAAGCAATGACGTCATGAACAGTGTCACGTCATCGGATAAGATCTGAGCCGACAAATCAGCAAGTGACACGTGTCACTGTAGCGCGTGTCGCGACACGGCACTAGCGTCGCGACGCCCAGACCTCATCCGCGCCTATAAATAGCACTCGAGATTTCCGTTTTTGTTGTACCATTTCCTCCCACTTCTTTGATGTAGTTAGGGAGTTCTTCTCTCTCTAAGTTTCTTTTGATAAAGTTTTGTAATTTTTAATTACGTTATGTAATAATAATAATTTACTTTCTTTATTTTACAGTTTTTACTACTCATTATGAGGAGGTAACTTCCCTCTGTTAGGGTAAAAGGTAATTCTTTTACTATTGCTTCTTAGATTATTCTCCCATAATTATAATATATCCAAGTTTTAAATTGACTTAATCAGGATACCGCCAGATTGGTCGGTGGGTAATAAAATTCATATTCCGCCTTATGGCTGTTTTTTGGTTCCGCCTTTATGGCTGGTTATTTTGGTTCCGCCTTTATGGCTGGTTATTTTGGTTCCGCCTTTATGGCTGGTTGTTTCACACTCCGCCTATATGGCTGGTTGTTTTTAACTGATTAAATCAAAATACCGCCTATATGGCTGGTTGGTAATGTTTTGCAAAGCTTATATTATATTATGGGAGAAATCTAATTAGTATTTAGTAGAAGTAATTCCTTTTACCTTAGCAATTTTATTTTATTTCACTTTCAGCATTTATTTTACCGCATTTACTTTATGCAATTTTATTATAACTCTTTTAAGTTTTTAGCCTTAGTTATGTGTCGTAGCTAAGTTAGTTATCTAGGGTTGTGATGAATTTCAATTAAACCGGTTTATAAGGGTTAGATTATAGTTTGGGTAATTTAAAGATTTATTTATTGAGTCTTAATCTTAATGCTCTTTAATTAACTGGCCATTAATTAAATTGATTAGGTAAACTTAAAATGAACTAGACATAGAGATTTTAAGTTTAAGACCTTAGACTGAATAGCCCACGATCTTCCTTGAGGATAGATAACCCTTTAATAGATTCCTTACAGGATAGGAATATACCTGTCGGGCGGGGGTAGCCATAATTGGAACTTGAACTTAATGAATCTAGGTAATTTGGTTGACATAGACATATGGTTCAATTGGGTTATACTAGGTATTTGTAATTGACCATCGGAAGAGGCTTTTACATAAGTTAGTGTTTCAGGTTAATAATTTGATATATTACCCAACTATAAGATAACTACTTCATCTTTTAAATAATATTGAAATAAATCACAACCCTGGATAGTTTTTAATATTGAATTTTCTTAAAATCTACTTTTAAACAATTTTACTTACTTGTCTTTAAATTTAGAATCGTCGCCATTTCAAATCAATCAAACAATTTGTTAGATACCAGTAAACAGTTAACCTCATAAAAATTAATAAGATAAGGTTTTAAGTCCTCGTGGGATCGATACTTTTATACTTGAACGATACGTACGCTTGCATTATACGTGTGTGTTTACGCCGGTCAAGTTTTTGGCGCCGTTGCCGGGGACTTAGTTATCTTTTATTATTAGTTTAGGGGTTAGATACTTTTACTTGTATCTAGTTTCTTTTTACTTATTGTTTTTGTTTTCTTGTGTTTCAGGTTCTCAGAAACTTCATTAGATGAACCAGAAGCTTTGAACTCCGACCGCTTGACCCATAAATTGAAAGAACCATCAGACAGTTGAGAAGGGAAAGGCGAGAAGCCCAAGAAGCTTTAGTTAACATGGAACCTGAACCTTTGGAGGTTGCACCACCAATTCCCATTCGAGACAGAACCATTCCGGTGGTTGACAGACTCATTTCATGTATTGTACTTCCTCCATTACCAGCAAATGCAGGAGACATCAAAACTTGCATTCAGATGATTCAGCAGTCAGTTCAGTTTGGAGGAAATGCAACTGAAGATCCTAATGCCCCATCAGCAACTTCCTGGAAGTTTGTGGCACTTTCAATTACAACCGAGAAGCTGAAGAAGCAATGAGACTGCGTGTATTCCCATACTCCTTGAAGGACAGAGCTAAAGCGTGGCTACATTCATTACCAGCAGGGTCTATCACAACATGGAACACTTTAGCCACCAATTTCTTGCAAAATACTTTCCACCAGCCATAACCGGAAAGCTGAGAAATGACATCACATCCTTTGTGCAGCAAGATTCAGAATCCCTGTACGAAGCTTGGGAAAGGTATAAAGATTTACTCCTGAAATGTCCACACCATGAGATTCCAAAATGGCTTCAAGTCCAAACATTCTACAATGGACTTTCTGGAATAATGAGAACCACAATTGATGCTGCTGCTGGAGGAGCTTTAATGGCAAAAGGAGAAGATCAAGCCTGGGAACTAATCGAAGAAATGGCCAACAACAATTCCTTGTGGCCAACATAAAGAAGTCTAATTCAAAGAATTGCAGGAATTTGTGAAGTTGGAGCCAATACAATAGTTAACACCAAGTTAGATCAAATATGCAAATTCATGGAGACTCTTACCACTGGATCCACAAGTTCAACATATGGAGGAGTACCAGAACCACAACAACTTGAAGAGACGGTGATTATGTCAACAATTTTAACAGACAGGGGAACAATCCATATTCCAACACCTACAATCCAGGGTGGAGGAATCATCCTAATCTTTCATGGAGTAACAATTCAGGCCAACAGCGGAACTATCCACCACCTGGATTCCAGCAACAGAACAAAGGCCAGGAGCAGACAAATGAACCAGTGATGGCAGAGATGTTAGCTCAATTAAAAAGATATGAAGCCATGATTCAGAGCCAATCAGCTTCCATCAAAGCACTGGAGAATCAAATCGGACAACTGGCCAATGCTCAGAGCTACAGACCGCCAGGTAATCTTCCCAGCAACACAGAACCAAATCCAAGGAACCGAGGGAAGGAGCAATGTCAAGCCATTACCTTAAAGAGTGGTACTGAGATCAACAAAGATGTTGGAGTCAAAACAGCTGTTGAGGAAGTTCCAAAAGATGCAGTTCCACAGATGGAAGAAAAAAAAGCAAAAGAAAAAGAAGCAAAGGAAAAAGAAAAAAAGAACAGATCACTCCACCACCACCTTTTCCTCAACGTCTTCAGAAAAACAAACTGGACAAACAGTTTGCTCATTTCTTGGAGATTTTCAAAAAGCTGCACATCAACATACCATTTGCAGAAGCCTTGGAACAAATGCCCAGTTATGTAAAATTCATGAAAGACATTCTTTCACGAAAACGGAGATTGGGAGACTACGAAACAGTAGCTTTGACAGAAGAATGCAGCGCCATCATTCAAGGAAACTTCCCCCAAAGTTGAAAGATCCTGGCAGTTTTACAGTTCCATGCACCATTGGAGAACATTACATCGGTAAGGCTTTATGTGATTTAGGTGCTAGTGTTAATTGATGCCTTTTTCTATTTACAGGAAATTACAAATTGGAGAAGCAATGCCTACCTCAGTATCTTTGCAACTTGCTGATCGAACACTCGCATTTCCGAGAGGAGTTGTGGAAAATGTGCTGGTTAAAGTTGACAAACTCATCCTTCCAGCAAATTTCATCATCCTTGACATGGAAGAAGACAAAGAAGTACCTATCATTCTTGGGAGACCATTTTTGGCTACAGGTAAAACTGTGATTGATGTGCAAAAATGAGAACTGACCATGAAAGTGCAGGACCAAAAGTGACCTTTAATGTTTTCAAAGCATGAAATTTCCGAGCGATGAAAAGGAAGAAGAAGAATGCTTCAGAATTGATGTTGTTGATAGTATTGTTCAAAATACTGAGTCAAATCCCACGGATACACTTGAAGCTTGCATCACCAACATGACTGACAGCGAGCTAGATGCTGAAATCTTGGAATGTATCAACTACATTGACAAGCCATTCCGATTCAAAGCAACACCACCAGTCGAAAACTTGGAACTGCCAAAGAAAGATCGAATCAAGCCTTCGATTGAAGAACCACCGCAGCTGGAACTAAATTACTTCCGAGCCATCTCAGGTATGCATTTCTTGGAAACTCTTCTGAATTACCTGTTATTATTTCTTCTTCTCTAACATTGGATCAGGAAGAAAAGCTACTGAGAGTGTTACGAGAACACAAAAAGAGCATTGGCTGGACTATAGCAGACATTCGAGGCATTAGTCCATCATTCTGCATGCACAAGATTCTGATGAATGATGAATACAAACCCACAGTGGAACATCAAGGAGACTCAATCCAATCATGAAAGAAGTCGTGAAGAAAGAAATCATCAAATGGTTGGATGCTGGTATCATTTACCCCATCTCAGATAGCACTTGGGTAAGTCCTATGTAGTGTGTACCAAAGAAAGGAGGAATTACTGTTGTCACCAATGAAAAGAACGAGCTGATTCCAACAAGAACGGTGACTGGATGGAGAGTATGTATGGATTACAGGAAGCTGAACAAAGCCACGAGAAAAGACCATTTTCCGCTGCCATTCATTGACCAGATGTTAGACAGACTGGCGGGACATGAGTTCTATTGCTTTCTTGACGGATATTCAGGGTACAATCAGATTGCCATCGCACCAGAAGACCAGGAGAAAACTACTACTTACATGTCCCTATGGTACTTTTGCTTTCCGCAGGATGCCATTTGGATTATGTAATGTCCCTGCCACTTTTCAGCGTTGCATGATGGCCATCTTCTCAGACATGCTGGAGCAGAGTATGGAGGTTTTTATGGATGATTTTTCTGTGTTTGGAGATTCTTTTGACCATTGTTTGAAAAATTTGGAACATGTATTACAAAGGTGCGAAGATACAAACCTGGTACTCAATTGGGGAGAAATGCCATTTCATGGTACAGGAAGGCATTGTTCTTGGACACCGGATCTCACAAAAAGGAATTGAAGTAGACAAAGCAAAAATCGAGACAATTGAGAAACTACCTCCACCAACATCTGTCAAGGGATTCGAAGTTTTCTTGGACATGCAGGTTTTTACAGGAGATTTATCAAAGACTTTTCCAAGATTGCCAACCTCTTTGCAATCTTCTGGAAAAAGGATGTGCCTTTCAACTTTACCAAAGAATGCCAGGAAGCTTTCGAGATCTTAAAACAGAAGCTGATTTCTGCCCCCATCATTGTAGCACCATATTGGACCTTCTCCATTCGAGGTAATGTGTGATGCTAGTGATTTTGCTGTAGGTGCAGTTTTGGGACAACGCAAAGCAAAGATTTTCAACACCATTTACTACTCCAGCAGAACTTGAATGAAGCTCAACTCAACTACACAACCACTGAAAAGGAATTGCTAGCAGTTGTGTACGCTTTTGACAAATTCCGCTCCTATCTGCTGGGTCCCAAAGTGGTGGTCTACACAGATCATTCGGCAATCAAATATCTGATCACAAAGAAAGATGCCAAACCCAGATTGATCCGTTGGATACTTCTTTTGCAAGAATTCGACGTGGAGATCCGAGACAGGAAAGGAACAGAAAACCAGGTGGCAGATCACTTATCGAGACTCGAGAATGGAGAAACAGCTGGCAAAGAATTATCAATCAAAGAAACTTTTCCAGATGAACAGCTGTTCTCCATGAAACAATAGGAAGTCCCTTGGTATGCTGACTATGTCAACTACATTGTGTCAGAAAATGGCCGTTGGAATGGACAACCCAGCAACGGAGGAAATTCTTTAAAGAAGTCAAGCATTATGTCTGGGATGAACCATACATGTTTAAACATTGTGCTGATCAATTATTGAGACGGTGTGTTCCACATGAGGAGGTCAACAGTGTTTTGCAACACTGTCATTCATCACCATACGGCGGACACTTCAGCGGAAACAAAATTAAGCCAAAGTCCTTCAATCAGGTTTGTTCTGGCCCACACTTTTTAAAGATGCTTATCTTTTGCTTTTCAATGTGACAGGTGCCCAGAGAACGGGGAATATTTCAGGAGAGAACGAAGGACCGTTGCAAAACATTCTGGAAGTGGAGATATTCGATGTATGGGGTATGATTCATGGGACCCTTTGTTCCATCATTTGGAAACCTGTATATTCTGTTGCTGTAGACTACGTCTCCAAATGGGTTGAAACAATTGCACTGCCATCCAATGATTCAAAAGTGGTGATCAAATTCCTGAAAAAGAATATTTTCACTCGGTTTGGAACACCTCGAGCAATCATCAGCGATGGTGGCTCTCATTTCTGCAACAAATACTTCGATGCACTCCTATCCAAATACGGAGTTACTCACAAAGTTGCCACAGCTTACCATCCACAGTCAAATAGACAGGTTAAGGTTTCGAAAGGGAGATCAAGAGAATCCTAGAAAGGACCGTTGATCAACAAGGAGGGACTGGTCTACAAAATTAGATGATGCATTATGGGCCTACCGAACAGCTTACAAGACACCCATTGGTATGTCTCCATATCGATTGGTGTTTGGAAAAGCATGCCATCTGCCAGTTGAGCTTGAACACAAGGCGTACTGGGCATTGAAGAAGTTGAATCTTGACTCACAAGCAGCAGGAGAGAAAAGACTTCACCAACTCAATGAATTGGAGGAATTTCGCCTACAGGCTTATGACAATGCCAAATTGTACAAGGAAAAGACCAAAAAATGGCATGACCGAAAAATAGTGCACAGACAGTTGGAACCAAGGCAGCAGGTGTTGTTGTACAACTCGAGATTGAAACTTTTCCCTGGAAAGTTGAAATATAGGTGGTCCGGACCATTTGTGATTACTCAGGTTTTACCATATGGAGCTGTTGAGTTACTGGATCCCAATACCAACAACACATTCAAAGTTAACAGTCAGCGTGTCAAGCACTACTTGGGAGAATCATTTGAGCGACAAAAAGAAAGTGTCACACTTTCAGATCCAGCATAAACATTAAGAAGTCACGTCTAGCTGACGACTTTAAACTTAGCGCTCGCAGGGAGGCAACCCATGCAATTTTTGTATATATTGTGATTTGGTGTGATTTAATTTTGTGTGTTTAGTTTTTTGCAGATTAAGACATTTCAAGATGGAAGAAGCTCTCGCAAATCTTCACAAGCAATTTCCTTCTCTCCCTCAAAAATCTCTAATGAAAGTTTACAAAGCTCGCTTGGAACGAATGAGACTACTGACGATCCATGGTGTGCCCAATGACATTCGTTGGGTAATTGAAGCACGAGTCCGATTGGCAGGTGAGTCTTCTGATTCTTTTATTTCACATCTGTCTGGTTTTGGAAGAAGCACCTATGCAAAGAAACGAAGAGCTAATCAAATGGGTGTTTGTTACAAATGTGCACGTTGGAATTGCAATACTCGTTGTCGTTCTTTTGGAATGGTGTCTGTTAATCGCGAAGACAAAATTAAATTCATTAGGGATGGCTTGAGTAAGGAGTCTTTAGATGATATATCTTCGACTCTTGAGACGCATCCCAGTGGATATGTTCACATAGACTTTCGCAATTACATACACAATTTCAAAAAGAAAGACAATAGTTAAGTCTTGGGAATCTAACTAAAAAAGACCCTGTTTGCCAATTTATAAGAAAATTGGATGGGAAGCTTGTCCCTGACGCATAGACGTTAATCAAGCTGTAGATTTTTGTACATATTATATCTCTTTGTCTTTTCCTAATAATATTGATTTGTTTTGTTCTTTTGTTTTCTCCGACAGGATCCAGATCTTGTTGACTATCATAATCTATTTTACTATTTTGCTACTAATCGTCCTTTGGAAGATACTTGTGCTATTTTTACTCACCCTTTTCAGGTACTATAAATTCAGCTCGACATTGCACTTTTGAAGGCATCCTGATTTGAAAAAGAAATACATAAAAAATGGAAGCCACTTCAAGAAGACGAGTTGAAAATATTTGTGTGTTTTGCGGTAGTACTGTTGGTACTAAACCACAATACATAGAAGCAGCACAGGAATTGGGTCGAGTCTTAGCTGCAAGGAATATGCACTTAATATATGGCGGAGGAAATCTCGGACTTATGGGGATCGTTTCAAAGGCCGTACAGGAAGGAGGCAATCATGTTTTGGGAATCGTCCAAAAACCCTTGGCAGAGGCAAATCTTATTGGATCATCAAACGAAGAGGAACTGATCGTGTCAGGTATGTCTGAACGACTGGTAGAAATGATTAACCGTGCTGATGATTTTATCGCTTTGCCAGGTGGCTTAGGCACATTGGAGGAAATTTTTATAGTTCTATCTTGGACGAACCTGAACATACACCAGAAACCGCTTGGATTGCTCAACGTTGATGGATTTTATGATTTTCTTTGTGTGTTTCTTGATGATGCTCGGAGAAATGGGTTCGTTTCAAAACCTATGAAAGAACTCCTCTTCACTGCCAGACTTGCTCCGGATCTGATAGACCAACTTATAGCCTATGAACCACAAGTTGACCCTATCATTTCAAAGATAAATTGGTCCGAGGATGATCGTGGTAAGAGGCGTCGTGTTAATCTGGATCTTAACCTTTAATTTCCTGTAGATTTCAGCTATCCAGGTACAACCTTCTAACTCTCCTTTTACTATTTAAGACATTGGGGACAATGTCTCATTTAGGTTGGGGGAGGGATTTAGTTGATTAGTACCTTGTTTTTAGTTTGTATGTTGTTTTTATTTTTAGTCCAAATTTTTCGAAAAATACAAAAAAAATTGAAAAATTTTCAAAAATTACAAAAATATTTTGCATTTTTGTGTTTTTGTTTTGATTAATAAGGTGAGAATTGGTAAGAGATAGCTGAGTAAGGAATTCTCACTCCTGATACGTATCTCAAGCCATTTATTTTTGAAACAAGTTAATTTTTGTTTATTTCCTTTTAAATTATTTAATTTGTGAATTCTCCTTAAAATGGACTAAAATGGATCTTCATATGCTCAGTTGGCAGGTATTATCAACATACATAGTAACATACAGTCGTGAGCTAAAATTGAAAAGTTTGTAATATTCAGTGCTCTAGTTTATTGGAGGAAGCATCTCTAAATAGTGATGGAGTAAAAAAAAAAAAAAAAAAACGTCAGAGATCCGAGTTATTAAGTCTGAAAGGGTGTTTTAACACCTAGTGCCCTAAAACCAACTGGTTTGGGAGTCACTGGCCCAAAGCTCGTTACATGGATCAAAGATTGCTGCAAAAATATATATATCTGAAGTCTGGGTAATTAAGTCCGTAGGGGTGTCTTAACACCTGGTGCCCTAAAAGCCAACTGGTTTGGGAGCCACCGACCCAAAGCTCGCTACATAGACGGAAGGTATTGTATATAAATAAAAAAAAAAAGAGAAAAATCAGAAAAATCAGAAAAATTATTCCATTGCTACAAAAAGGTGTGAAATCTGATAGAACTTTAGGACAAAAATATTACTCCTAATCAACTGCACTTATGACTGTTGTGGGCAAAAATGAGTTGATTAATATTTTGTTGGTTGTGTATATGGAGAATGGTAAAAATAATCGGAGAATTTACTTATTCAGTAATTTAGAAAGAAACAAAACAACTAGTAACTTGGAGTAGAATTTTCACCTGATTAGTCACTAACTTTCTTTATTCTCTTTTCGCTTGTCTTTTTGCTTTTGTGTGCATTAGTTTTACTACCTTTTTACTTTTGTAAAATGTTTGCGGGTATCATTGCTGTAAACCCTCACGAGACTACACTCGTCCACTAGGGACACCTAGGGGTTTAAAGGCTTGTTGCATATGCTAAATGCAACCGTGATCCCTACGAAAGTGGCTTAGTTAATTTATTTATGTTATTCTATGTTTTGCTCGAGGACTAGCAAAATGTTAGGTTTGGGGGTGTGATGAGTGGTATTTATATCACTATTTCCCACTCATTTAACCTTATATTTTGTATAGTTTCTTGAGTCTTGTTAACGTTTTGATGTGTTTTGTTGTTATTTTGCAGATAAATAAAGTTTGGAAAGCACTGGAGGCAATTTAAGGCAAAACCGGACAAAAATGCGTCAACAGGAATATTTTCGTCTCTTGCGCGTCGCGACGCTGGATCATTGCGCGCCGCGACGCCCAGCATGCGCCGGATCTGCTAAAGTGCGCCGGGTCAACGGGTCAGAATTTGTGAAGTTTGACTTTGCTAACGTGCGCCGTGCCACGTGTCACCATCATAGAAGACTTGCTAACGTGCGTCTGCCACGTGTCATCATCCTACAGTGCCGACAATCATCATCTTGCTATTTTGCGCCTTGCCACGTGTCAACATCATAACGGCCTTGCTAAAATGCGCCCATGCCACGTGTCACGATCTGACGCTGCCGACAATCGCACCTCAGAGTGACGTAAGTAATGACGTCATGAACAGTGCCACGTCATCGGATAAGATCTGAGCCGACAAATCAGCAAGTGACACGTGTCACTGTAGCGCGTGTCGCGACACGGCACTAGCGTCGCGACGCCCAGACCTCATCCGCGCCTATAAATAGCACTCGACATTTCCGTTTTTGTTGTACCATTTCCTCCCACTTCTTTGATGTAGTTAGGGAGTTCTTCTCTCTCTAAGTTTCTTTTGATAAAGTTTTGTAATTTTTAATTACGTTATGTAATAATAATAATTTACTTTCTTTATTTTACAGTTTTTACTACTCATTATGAGGAGGTAACTTCCCTCTGTTAGGGTAAAAGGTAATTCTTTTACTATTGCTTCTTAGATTATTCTCCCATAATTATAATATATCCAAGTTTTAAATTGACTTAATCAGGATACCGCCAGATTGGTCGATGGGTAATAAAATTCATATTCCGCCTTTATGGCTGGTTATTTTGGTTCCGCCTTTATGGCTGGTTATTTTGGTTCCGCCTTTATGGCTGGTTATTTTGGTTCCGCCTTTATGGCTGGTTGTTTTCACTCCGCCTATATGGCTGGTTGTTTTTAACTGATTAAATCAAAATACCGCCTATATGGCTGGTTGGTAATGTTTTGCAAAGCTTATATTATATTATGGGAGAAATCTAATTAGTATTTAGTAGAAGTAATTCCTTTTACCTTAGCAATTTTATTTTATTTCACTTTCAGCATTTTTTTACCGCATTTACTTTATGCAATTTTATTATAACTCTTTTAAGTTTTTAGCCTTAGTTATGTGTCGTAGCTAAGTTAGTTATCTAGGGTTGTGATGAATTTCAATTAAACTGGTTTATAAGGGTAGATTATAGTTTGGGTAATTTAAAGATTTATTTATTGAGTCTTAATCTTAATGCTCTTTAATTAACTGGCCATTAATTAAATTGATTAGGTAAACTTAAAATGAACTAGACATAGGGATTTTAAGTTTAAGACCTTAGACTCAATAGCCCACGATCTTTCTTGAGGATAGATAACCCTTTAATAGATTTCCTTACAGGATAGGAATATACCTGTCGGGCGGGGGTAGCCATAATTGGAACTTGAACTTAATGAATCTAGGTAATTTGGTTGACATAGACATATGGTTCAATTGGGTTATACTAGGTATTTGTAATTGACCATCGGAAGAGGCTTTTACATAAGTTAGTGTTTCAGGTTAATAAATTGATATATTACCCAACTATAAGATAACTACTTCATCTTTTAAATAATATTGAAATAAATCACAACCCTGGATAGTTTTTAATATTGAATTTTCTTAAAATCTACTTTTAAACAATTTTACTTACTTGTCTTTAAATTTAGAATCGTCGCCATTTCAAATCAATCAAACAATTTGTTAGATACCAGTAAATAGTTAACCTCATAAGAATTAATAAGATAAGGTTTTAAGTCCTCGTGGGATCGATACTTTTATACTACTTGAACGATACGTACGCTTGCGTTATACGTGTGTGTTTACGCCGGTCAATATCGCATTTATGGTCGGTTGGACTTTAAATGAATTGATTTTAACCTGACTAAATTGGATACCGCCTTTATGGTCGGTTGGAATTAATTATAAATTTGAATTAATCAAGATACCGCCTATATGGTCGGTTGGTAATATCACGCAAAGTTTATATATTATAATAAAAGAGATATCTAAAATAAAAGTAATAAAAGTGGATCCTCTAACCCCAACATTTTATTTATTGTTTTATTTACCTTTTTACTTTCAAGCATTTACTTTATTTAAGTTTTTACTAGTCCTAGATATGTGTTGTAACTAAACCTGTTATCTGAGGTTGTGATGAATTCCAATATCACTGGTTTTTAAGGGGTTATTTTACGGTTTGGGTAATATAAAAGTTTATTTATTGAGCCTTAAGCTTAATGTTTCTTGTTAACTGGCCATTAATAAGATTGATTTTGTAAACTTAAAATGAACTTGGAAAATAGATTTTAGGTTTCAACCTTAGACTCAATAGCCCACGATCTCCCTTAAGGATATATAACCTTTAATAGATTTCCTTACATGATAGGAAAATACCTGCCGGGCGGGGATAACCATAATTGGAACTTAATCTTAATGAATTCAGGTAACTTGGTTAACATAGGAATATGATTAATTGGATTATATTGGGTATTTGCATCTGACCATCGGAAGAGGCTTTTGCATAAATTCATGTTCCAGGTTAATGGACCAATATATTACACAAACGTGAGATAACCACTTCATATTTAAAAGATATTGGAAGAATTCACAACCCTAGATAGTTTTATAATATTGATTTTATCTTTAATTTACTGTTACGTTATTTTATTTACTTGTTTTAGTTTAAAGTCACCATCCAATCAAACAACCAATCTATTAGATACTCATAAATATTTGACTTCATAAATTAATAGCTTAGGTATTAAGTCCTCGTGGGATCAATACATTTTATACTACTTGAACGATATGTGCGCTTGCGTTATACTGTATGATTACGCCGGTCACATCCTGAGGACAAAGAGAAGACAATTTTCATCACTGATCGGGGCTGTTTTGCTACAAGGTGATGCCGTTTGGGTTGAAGAATGCAGGGGGTACCTATCAGAGACTGGTGAACAAGGTTTTCAAGCCCCTCATCGGCAAGACAATGCAGGTCTATGTTCATGACATGATAACAATGGCCCAGAAGCCCGACGATCATTTGGATGACCTCAGAGGCACTTTTGAGCTGCTAAAGAAGCACAACATGAGGTTGAATCTAGAAAAGTGTGCTTTTGAGGTGTCATCGGGTAAATTCCTGGGGTACATGGTCAGTGCTCGGGGCATCGAGACAAATCCACAGAAGATAAAAGTCGTTCTGGAGTTTAAGTCCCCGAAGACAGTGAATGAGGTACAAAGCCTGACAGGTCGGGTGGCAGCATTGAACCGGTTTATCTCTAAGGCTACCGAAAAGTGTCATGCCTTCTTTAAGTTGATTAAGAAGGCCAAGAAAGAGGTCAGCTGGATGACCGAATGTGAGGATACATTCCAGCAACTGAAGGATTATTTAGCTCAGCCCATTCTACTAGCAAAACCGATCCCAAGTGAGACTTTGTTCATGTACTTAGTTGTTTCTGAATATGTTGTAAGCTCGGTACTAGTGCAAGAAGTATACAAGATCCAGAGGCCAATGCACTATACTAGTTAGGCCTTATTGGATGCGGAAACCCAATATCCGGCCCATGAATTGATGGATTTGTCTTTGGTCATGACAGCACGGAAGTTGTGGCCTTATTTTCAATCCCATCCTATTGGGGTCTACACCGACCACCTTCTAAGACAAATCCTCGGGTCGGTTGGTGAAATGATCGGTGGAGCTGAGCGAGTATGATATATCTTACCTACTTATGGTGGCAATCAAGGGGTAAACACTGGCAGATTTTGTTGCCGAGTTCACGGGACTTCAAGTCTTAACAATGCAGAAGACAATTGGGAGCTATTCGTGGATGGGTAGGTCAGTTCAAAGGGTTGTGGGGCCGGGATGATCCTTTGAAACAGTGAAGGGGAAGAGCTGGTGTATGCTTTGAGATTTGCCTTTGGAGCAACCAACAATGAGGCTGAGTATGAGGCTATCCTGGCCGGGTTGAGACTTTGCATGAGAGTAGGGGTCTGAGATGTGACAGTAAAAAGTGACTCTCATTTAGCCATCCAGCAGTTGAATGGCGAGTTCCAAGAGAGGGATCCAAACATGATCGCCTATAAGGCCGAGGTGAAAAAGATAGATGGGGGAATATGGAATGTGTTGTTCGAGCAAGTCGGTCGGGAAAGAAATCACCAGATAGACTCTCTGGCCTGACTGACATCATCTATTAAGTCAAGAACCCCTTGGACTATTCATTTGGGTTGTTTGCAGGTGATGAGTGTATGAGAACCAAAGGTCATTGAAGTAGATGTGGAAAGAAAAACCTATTGGATGGATCTGATCAGAAAGTATTTGGAGACGGGGGAGGTGCCCGAAGAGAAGAAAGAAGCGAGGAAGCTAAAATACCGGAGTATCAAGTTCTGCTTGATAGATGGGGTTTTATATCAGATGTGGTATACGACACCATTCATGAGGTTTCTTGGGCCCGAGGAAGCGGACTATGTTCTCAGGGAAATACATGAAGGGATTTGGGGTAGCCATGTCGGAGGGCAGTCGATTGCACATAAGACATTGAGACAAGTGTTCTTTTGGCCAACTATGCATCATGATTGATCCAGGGTAGCTCAGGCCTGTGATGGGTGATAGAAGAATGCCAATATACCACACCAGCCACCCGAACAGTTGACTATATTGGCCAGTCTATGGTCGTTCGCCCAGTGGGGGATATATATCATTGGGCCGATGCTAGTTGGCTTAGGTCAGGCCAAGTATGCAATTGATGCCATTGATTACTTCACCAAGTGGGTGGAAGCCGAGCCGTTGTCTACCATTATAGAGAAGAAGGTAACTGACTTTTTCAGGAAGAACATTATTTACCGGTTCGGGATTCCCCGAGCTATTATTACTGATAATAGGAAACAGTTCACAACAAAGGTTGCAGGAAGCTTTGTGAAGATCTCTAGATTGCACTAAGGTTCGCCTCACATGCTCATCCAAAGTCCAAAGGGCAGGTCGAAACGATTAACAGGACGATCAAGGCTAACCTAAAAGCGAGGCTCGGGTCTTGCAAGGGTTTGTGGGTTGAAGAGTTTCCAGAGTTTTTGTGGGCAGATCGGACAACCTATAAGGACTCCACATGAAAGACCTCGTTTTCTTTACCTATAGATATGAGGCAGTCATCCCAGCAGAGATAGAAATGGTGACCCACCGGGTATAATATTTTGAGGTCGAGCAGAATGAGGAGCTCGTCAAGAACCACCTCGACTTGATAAAGGATAAAAGGGAGAGGTCGGCGATCAAGATGACCGTCTATCAACAAATGATGACCTGTTTCTACAATAAGAAGGTTTGAGTGCAATCTTTCGTTTCTGTAGACCTGGTCATGAGACGAGTCACTTTGAATACCAAAAAGCCCGAAGAAGTTTCTGTTAGGGTTGGTGCTCAGAGTGCTAATTCGGATCATATTTATGTGTGATTCATAAATACGAGCAATTGTATTTTCCATAATATAACTAATTTTATAGGTAGCAACCTTGTCTTTTGTACGCTTATTCGATCTAATTGCGATTAGATATCTGATTATGATTAGATCAAAACTGACTGGTTCAGTGATACATGTATATTAGACAAAGACCCTAGGATTTACAGTATAGTGCGCAATTACAACGTAGTTTATAATTGACATTGGGAAGCGCACTATTAGTTGTATATCCTTAAATAAAGTTCCTGGTCAAGATTTACTAACATGAGTCGGTTAGTAAAATCCGCCGAGACTAGTACATGTCGTATATCGTGACTTGGTCTGATGGTTTATCCCAGTGAACCATGAGTCTCGGGAGACTCATATAGACATGTAGGTGTTTATTTGATAAGACACTGAACGACTCACGGAAGGTTTCCTAATAGATGGTACACCAACGTCAATAGGAACCTTCTCGAGTTGAGCTAGCATATTGGTTCTTTGACTTGAGATACCATTGTGGATATATGAGTTATCCTCCACACTTTTATGGAAGTCACGTCAACGATCTAGTCATGATCAGACCTCCGCCTGTTCATTGGGTGTGGACTGATGCTCATGATATCCTGTGCGTATCAAGACAAGATTTGTCAGTCATCTGTACGGGGCATAGGCATCCAACACGTGTTTACGATATAGTAAATCCATGGCCGTGGTATAACGTCGGAAACCATTTCTGAGTGTTATTTAGAAATCGTAAATTGAAAGTCGACTATATTATACCGAATAGATTTGACGTTCTGATCTATATCCCAGGAATAATACGGATGACCTGTGACAGATGGATTATACATATATAATAATAATTACATTAATTAATTATTTAGATATTTAATTGTTAAATATTTGAATTATTAATTAATAAACTTTTCCATAAATGTTATGGAATTTTTTTAATTAATACTGGTACATTTAGCTTGCATTAATTAAACTTTGTGTGTGCGTAATTTTTATTGGATAATATAAAGTTTAATATGTATATTTATTTATTTAATTGGATTAAATAATTATAAAGGACAAAAAAGCCCCTAATTTCGGTCAAACAAGTATTAAATGAGGAAAATGTTTTCTACATCAATCTAGCTCCTTCCATGGCCATACATATGCTCCAAAAATGGGTCACAAATATGATTTGAAGAATCATGAAGAATTGAAGGAAAAATCAAAGAAAAAGGCTTAGGATTTGGGAGATTTAAGGTAAGTCTTTAAAACCCCAAGCTTATAAATTTGATTTCTTGTTTCTTTATGATTTAAAAGTGTTCTAGAGTTTCTTCAAATCTGAAAATTTGGGCCTTTGTGGTTTGATGGATGGATTGGAAGCTATGATGCATATGTGAAGTAGTTTTAGGCAATATTATTGTAATATTATTTCAATTTGTTGTTGGAAAACTTGGTTGTCATTATAGAGTTGTTGAGCCACTCTAAGATAACCTAGAATTGTTCTAGAGTATTTCATGTGTGGTGTGACTCATTTGGTGTTTAGATTAATTGGATTAATCTTGAATTTTTGGGTTTAAAGCATGAAAAATGGGTAATTTCGGTTTGCTGATCAGATTCCGTAAAACTGGAAATTATGTGATGCAATTGGTGTCTTTTGAATGTTTTGGATCTGTTTTAAGAGTTGGCACATTTGCCAGAAAGTGATTCCGATTTGAAATAAACGAAAACGGCCAAAAACGACATTACCGGCTGGATTTTGAGCCAACCAGTGAGTTCCTCACTGTTCGGGCAACCCATGAACTGGCCCGACACTATTGGATCTGACCTAGACAGTTTCCATAAGTGTCGGGTGGTCGGTTAGGTCAAAAATGAGTTTTATGCCATTTTACAGAAAATCGGTTTTCGTAAAAGTTTAGCGAAGTTTGAACTATATTTATGTCAATATTTGATATTGAATAAATAGGTTTAGGTGAAATATGAATGAATTATTCATATTAGATATTGAATAATTTATTTGGTGTTTTGAAAAAGTTTTAAAATATGATTTCGCCCGAACCCGCGCTTCCATTGCCGCCCCATCGCCCAAAACCCCAACAGTTTCACTGGGTGCCAAATGGGATGGGTCGTATAGGGTGGTGGAAATCGTCAGGTCGAGTGCCTATCTTTTGGAGCATCTAGACGGCACCCGGCTCAAGAAGCCCTGGAATGTCGAGATGCTGATGAAGTACTTCCAGTAGCTCTACTTCTTGAGCTGCATAATGAAATGTAAAAGAGGTGACCAGAAATCACCAATTATGACTGAGCTGCAGAATGAAATGTAACGTTTGGAGCTGGCAGAATTTGCACGCCGCCCCTCGTGAATGAACAAGCTCGTCCTAAAGAAGTTGTTGCAGTTGTTCGACCTTCCAAATCTTCGGATTCACGGCCAAAAGTCTTCATAGAGTGGCAGACGAACTGACGTACCAGAGGCACTCGATCAGTTTCAATGAGTGCTTCCTGCTTATTACGTAGTGGCCATCCGGGATGATGAGGAAGGAGAAAAAGCTCACGGTGGACCACTAAAAGTCAAGGCAGAAGTCCCCAACCGGGATCCAGATTTGTTCAGAAATGATTTCAGAGAGCTCGGTTTGGGGGAACCCTGTCACACTTGATCAGAAGCATCAGAAGAAATGTTCAAACCTGAAGGGTATCATCGAAAGACCACACGAAAAGCCGGAAAAATATTGTAAAGCCTCTCTTGAAATTACCCTGTAAAGCGTTGTAAGAAGGGCAATAGATCTCATGAATATGAATAATACTCTATTCTTTAAATAAAAACTTGTCCACTTTACATTTTAATATTTGAATGGGAAAAACATGTTCAATATTCGTGTGATATGCTCGTCGTCGAAGGTGTGATCGGTATCTGGAGAGGATGCCAAACCCGTGGCACGCCTAGCCCCGACCAAGGTTCCGGTTCCGGAACTGAACCGGAACCTGACCGGTTCGGTTAGGGCTCTTACCCTGACCGAACCGTTGGAATCGAACGGTTCCAGCGGTTCCAACTGGAACCCTTGGAACCGTAGGGTTCCAAGACGAATCATAATCCCCAATTAATGTTTAAATCTCAATTTTTTTATTTTCAAAAAAGTAAAAAAAAAAAAAAAAAACCGAAGGGAACCGGAACCGAAACCGTACGGTTCGGTTTCGGTTACTATTACAGTTTCGGTTCCACACTTGTGGAATCGAAAACCGTACGGTTCGGTTCTGGTTCGGAACCGGAACTGAACCGTGGCCACCTCTAGGCACACCAATTCCCAGTGTCATTACCAAACCCCCGGGTGGAAGTGCTCCGATCCAGGTACATTCACTTTTGAGGATCTAGAATTAATGAAGGGATGAAGTACCGATGAGTGAAAAATATATCAATATTTACTGTCTCTTTTACTTAATATTTTGTATAGTTTCTTGAGTTTTATGAACATTTTTATGTGTTTGTATTTATTTTGTAGATAAATAAAATATCATGACTCATTGGAATCAAATCAGGGTTAAAACGACGAAAAAACTGATGAAAAGACGCAAAATGAGAAATTTACTGTTCACGCATCGCGATGCCCAACCCTCAACGCTTCGCGACACCGGGCCAATAATTCATCTATCGACATGCATCATCGCCTGCGTCATCATTGTAGCATGCGTCATGACGCACATGACTTCTGCGTCGCGACGCCGACATAATAATTCAGTTTGCCAATAGCTGCCATTTACTGTAGCACGTGTCGCGACGTAAAAGACTTGACACGTCGAGACGCGCACCCGTTTTGAAACCTATAAATAGCAGCCTAAATCAGAGGAATTCTTCATACTTTCTTCTGGTGAATTTCTTAGAATACTAAGAAGATAGTATATTGTTTGTTTATTTTCAGCTTTCTTATATTTTATTTTTATTTCAGTAATAAAATTATGTGTGTTTTTATTTAAGCATGAGTATGTAACTTCTTTCTGCTGGGGTAAAATGTGAAACTTTTATTATGATAGTTTAGATTAATCTCCCTTATTTTATAATATATAAATTATCTTAAAACCTCACTTAATTGAATACCATATTTATGGTCGGTTAGACTTAATTAAATTAATTTTAACCTGACTTAATTGGATACTGTCTTTATGGTCGGTTGGAATTAATTTAAATTTGACTTAATCAGGATACCGCATATATGGTCGGTTGGTAATATAATATAAATTTATATATTATAATAAGGGGGATTTCTAGATTTGATATAATAAAAGTGGATCCCCAAACCCCAAATATTTTATTTCATTATTTTAATTTTTACCTTTTTAATTTTCAAATTTGCTTTATAATGTTTTATTTATTTTTGTCTTTAGTACTTCTAGGTATGTGTTGTAACTAAATACCTTAGTTAGGGTTGTGATGAATTCCAATATCAATAGTTTTATAAGTTGATTTGTCTTGTGTCTTGTGTAATGTTTTGGTTTATTTATTGAGTCTTAAACTTAATGTTTTTTGTCAATTGGCCACTAATAAGATTGATTTGGTAAAATTAAAATAAACTTGACGAAGGGATTTTAGATTCCAGCCTTAGACTCATTAGCTCACGATCTCACATTCACCTTAGAGATTTCCTTCCAGGATAGACATATACCTGTCGGGCTTGGGTAGCCATAATTGGAACTTAATCTTAATGAATTCAGAGTTTCTTAATTAACATAGATATATAGTTAATTGGGTTACTTTGGGTGTTTGCATCTGACCATCGATATAAGCTTTTACATATCTTCATGTTCCAAGTTAATAAACCGACATATTACACAAACATAAGATAATCACTTCATCTTTAGAAGAATATTGGAATGATTCACAACCCTAAATAGTTTCATAATATTGATTACTTTTTAGAATTTACTTTCGCATTGTTTTAATAACTTGTCTTTAGTTAAAATCACCAACCAAATAACAATCAATTTTTAGATACTTATAAAAATTTAACTTCAATAAATTAATAGCTTAGGTATTAAGTCCTAGTGGGATTGATACATTTTATACGACTTGAACGATACATGCACTTGCGTAACGTGAGTGATTTCACCGATCAAGTTTTTGGCGCTGTTGCATGAGACTTATTTATCTTTGTATCTAATTTATTTTTACTTATTATTTTTGTTTTCTTGTGTTTCAGGTTCTCAGACACTACATGAGAAGAAGCAGAAGCAGAAGCAGAAGCTTTGAAATCCGTCTGCTTGACCGGGCTAGCAAAATCTATTTCACACATAACTTAAAAAAGAGAGAGAAAAGCTTAGTGTAAGCGAGAGCTAGTGCAGGTCGGTCAAACCCGATCACGTTATAAAATTTCATTTTCTTTGTGCCCGTATATGTATGTTGGATCCATTCCGCCGAATCACGTTAAATCCTATGTTTTGTCTCTGTATTTTTTCATCTTTTGCTAAGTTTGCATTTGGTCCCCAAACCAAACAAATTCACAATTGATGGAAAATTATTCGATGAGTGGTTTTTCCGAATTACCCGCCGTCAACAATTTCATTTTAATCATAATTAACATGATCAATACAACAATGCGATGTACAGTTATCAAATGTATCCTTATAACTTCGCATGATTCATACAGAACTTTAAAATAATGTAATTCAATTATGTTATATTTATTGTCATATTAAAATCAACTTAAATGAAATTATCAAAATATTTAAATAGTTATCAGATAATTTATTTATCAGTTCATGGGTACAATTTATTTTAATATCACACTGTTAATTAAAACAAATCCAATTTATAAGACGTATCAAAATGAGTAGAGATAGGTAAATAAATTTTGCAGGCTCTTTTATTGGCAAATGGACTGGGCCTGGTCTAGATTTGGCCCTCAAATATGCCAAGATGGGCCAATGCGGGCCCAAAAATTTTGCAACTAGCTCTTTGCTTTTTAATCCATCCTATTTGACATTTGTTATTAAAAAACCCAAAAAGTCCACAAGCAAGCATAAAAATAGGAAAAATGTTAAAATGAATAAACAGTATAGATTAAAAAAGTATATACATCCCTAAAATGGGAGAGATTATTTGGTGCAATAGTGGTACCACGTCATTCATGCAACAAGCCAATCATCCACTGCCACGCGTGCTAAAAATTAAAAAACAATTAAAAAATATGTAAAAAAACTCTACATGTCATTTTTTAATTCGTTTGTGGTACCACATCACCCATACCACTGTTGCACCAAAAAATCTCTCATAAAATGGACGTATTCTTCATGACTGTTGTTGAGAACAAGAAAATCATCGGTACCTGATAGTTAATAGTTTATCTTCCGTTGGAAATTAATACACTTTAAATGATAATTTTCTAAAATTGTATAAACCTATGTGCAACTTAATATAAATTTGTCACCAATGGAGTGACTTGGTGATGCAGGGTTCAAAATCTTACATTAAATTCCTGAGTTCGAATCCAGAAAGTGCATTTCTTGTAAGTGTCTGTGACAGCCAGGGATTTACATGCTCCGCTTAAACCTGAAAATGGTGATTTGGCGGTAAAATTTCCAACAATTTCAAAGAAAAAAAAAACTCAATATAAATTTTATTGTTTCGACTAGATGATGAACGTTAACACTTCAATTTAATGATAAAAGAGATTTATCTTCAGCAAGGAGTACTGTTTTGACAAGACAAACATCAGCTCCATACACTTTCATGTCTTAATTCAGATCATTAGATGATGATGCAGTCATCCATTAAGGAGCTGCCAAATTGTGGTGGTACCCAAAAACATATCACATGTAATTCTCTGAAATTTTATTTAAAAAAATAAAATAAAATGACTAGTGCAATATTTTATATACAAGATGTTAGTATGGAACTAAGATCCAATGCTGAGCAGTACATCAACAGATAATTGAGATCTTCATGAATTTCATATTAGAAAAATTTTGACATCACAAACCGATCTTCCCATTAATCAAGGGACCCCAAAGGTAGCCCCTCAGTTTTGACCCTGTGACCAGTGGGACTTCCTCATGCTAGCCTCTGTGCTGTGGTGTGGGCTCACACTGGCATAATCATAAAGATTCAAGCACCGCTCGAAATCCAATTTCTATAAGAGAGCCAGCTGCAAGCTCTCTCCATCCTGGCCAAAAGTTCAAAAACCCAGAAATGGATCTTCATTTCAGTTCAAACAAAAACCGACAGGTACCGAAACTAAACAGAAAACGGCTTACCCAAGTTCAGGTCAGGCTCTTGGAGACATGCTTTAATACTAACCAGAAGCTCCAAGTAGACAGCAAACTAGAGCTTGCCCGTAGACTAGGCATTACACCAAGACAGGTAGCAGTCTGGTACCAAAACAGACGTGCCAGGGAGAAGGTTCATACAATAGAGCTTCACCACAAGACCATCAAGAAAGAGCTCGATAATGCTTTGTCAGAAAATATAAGGCTTGAACAGGAAGTTGAGTTGCTGAAGCATGAGCTGAGAAAGACTCAACAGATGCTACTGGCATCAACATCATCACCTGGGAACATGAATTATAGTTGGGAAGATGCAGGGTTGCTGCCACTGGAGGAACTATATTCTTGCCTCATCATTGGTCCTCAAGGCCAGTCAGAGAAACAGTGCAGGACTGATCTTTCATTTCAATCTGTAATATCTTCTTGAATGGAAATGATTTACACTAAAATTAATGTAATGAGAGTTTTTCAAGTTCTTTTTAACATGATTGGATTTGGCGGCAAGGGGCATGACTTGATGGTGTAGGGTTCACGATTTTACCTTGAGGTCTTGGGTTCGAATCCAAGGAGTACGTTTTTTTGTAAGAATCTGAGACAGCCGGGGGTTTTAACGACTCAATTTAAGCTCGTAAGGGATGATTTGTTGACGGAATTTCCAACTATTCAAAAAAAAATAATAATTTGGATTTGAAGTTTCATGTCTCAAGAAAACTTCAATTTGTCATTAACTCTCATATCTTCCATAATACTTCAATATATAAGCTTAATAGTTGAGTCATAAATTTTAAATGACAGTTCATGGTTCAGAATACAACTTACATTAATTTCCCCTCCAAATCCAGTCGGTACCTATTATTGAATATGGAGCAGAAAATTTGAGTCATAGATAAAGTCATAAAGAGTTATAAGTAGGATTTCGTGCTTTCATAAACAATGGATTTGACAAAACTTTTATGACACAAAAATAGACAGCAAAAACATTTAAGCTGCAATTTTTTACCTTAAAAAGTAATGTGATGAGCAAATTTAAATATATTTTAATTTTTTACCTCCTTAAGATTCAAATTCATACACTATCTTTTGAAAGTGTTAATTTTTATCAACTAGAGTACGTAATTCTAGAGATTTAATTCCGCATTTCCAATTTGTTGCATATAGACAATTCCGAGTCTTCTAGCTTCTAACCATAATATAATATTTTATTCAATGAAAAATGGCATTAGCATGTGCGCTGTCATATTTGATTGCTCACTCCTGATCCAATGCTGAATTGATAATTTCATAATTAATCATCAAGTATGTTTTAAGAATAATACCCAATTAAAATTTTTTATATTTAAATTATTATTTAATAATTATAATTTATAAAAATATTTATTACAAAAAAAAAAAATACTACTCTAACACGGATCCTAGCACAAAATACAATGACAGTCCTAAGGTAGCCAGTTTGAAGGTTTCGTCATGTTTGATTTTCTCCGCAACTAAAATGGGTCCCACCTAATCTCTTTCTTGCTTCAGGACTTGCATAGGGACAAAATTAAGTTCAATCATGATGAGCTACTCAATACTTCTAGTCTTCTATCACCTGGCCTCAAGTCTTTGCCAAGTTGAATAAAAGTTGGATTTCCAATTAAAGCAAATTTGATTAGATCCGGAACCGATTAGAATCAGACGGTTCCGACTCTTGTTCTAGAACCGGAACCTGACTGGTTCGGTTTCTTACCCTAACCGAAACCCTAGGGTGCCAGGCCAACGGCTAGTAGCCGTTGTTGGGCTCCCTGCCCCTAACTGCCAAAAAAAAAAAAAATTGGGGAATTCCCAAATTACCCCTAATAACAGTAATAAAACGGTTAATTTTAGGGGCATTTTAGGCATCACAAAAATATTATGAAAATGTATAAATATAGGTAATTTTTCATTATTTCAACACACCAATTTCTCAATTCTCAATTTTCTCAATTCCTATAATTCTCTTATTCTCAATTCTCAAATTCTTTAAAATTTTTTAAACAACAAATGACAAGCTCATATGAGAACACAATGTCAAATGTGTCAACCCAAGAGAGCGGCCCTAATATCGGTTCACGGAGAAGAGAAGTTAAGTCTCGTTCCTCGGATGTTTTCAAAACTCATTTTCATTTAGACGATACTGATGAAGGTTCAAGAGCAGTATGCAACCATTGTGGGGTTTCTTACAAATTTTCTGGTGGATAGGTTTCTTACAAATTTTCTGGTGGATACGACAATATGATCAAGCACCTGGAAAGACATCATGCAGTTGAACTTGGACTTGATACGACGCAAACTCAAATGGCCAGATACGCATCATCTAGTAGAGGTACGAGTGCTTTAGATTTATTTAAATATTCTGATGCTAAAAATAGAGAATGATTTGTAAATTAACTTGTATGACACATCTTTCATTAAGTTTTGGTGAAAAAATTGTTTTTACTAATTATTTCAAAATGCTGTAAATCCTGCTGCATGTAGAATGACTAGAAATACAACAAAACGTCAAAATTTTAAATTATACAAAAATGATAAAATTATTTTAAATGAAACATTTAGAGATATTGAAGGGCGTCTGTCTATTTGTTCTAATATTTGGAGTGACCATTGGAGAACACACTCATACATGAGTGTGACTTGTCATTGGATTGATGCATCATGGAACATACAAAAACGACTTATGTCATTTAGAGTTTTTGATGAACAACATAATGCACAAAATATTTATAAAATGATGAAAGTAATTTTTGATGAATATGATTTATTAGGTAAAATTTTAAAGGTTGGATTTGATAAAGCATCTGCAAATACTGCATCAATCACTGATTTAATATTTTCATGTTCGTTGCACATGTCATGTCCTTAATTTATGTGTTCAAGATGGTTTGGAAAGATTATCACATTTCATTGATCCTATTAATAAAACACTTAATTGTATTTGGTCATATTCTCAAGTTAGGAGAGAATGAGCCAAGTTTTGTAAATTTAATGGTATTAAACCGATAAAATTTTAACGAGATGTTCCAACACGTTGGAATTCAACTTATTTTCTTTTATGTCAAGCTTTGCAATACAAAGATACATTATCTTTCTCATCATGTTCAACATATCACACTTTTTCCTAGTCAATGTGAAATTTGTGATAAAATTTTAGAGATTATAAAAGTTTTTAATGATGCTACACAAGTTTTTAGTGGAGTTTATTATCCTACAACACATTTATTTATTCTTGAAAGTTTGAATATTATTGGTACTCTCGATGAGCATGTTGATAGTCGTGATCCTAATAATTTTGTTTTCTTTGAAGCTATTAATGTTATGAAACGAAAATGGTTGCTTTATTTTAGAGACATTCATTTACTTTATCTTATTGCTGTTGTTTTTGATCATAGATTTAAATTAGAAGGTTTGAATAGTATTTTACCTGTTTACTATGAATATTTAGGAATATTAGATGAAATTGATATTACAAGAATAATATCTAAAATAAAAATTGATTTAATAGAGTTATTTAATGATTATGTTAGAAGATATAACTTACAATCAGTAGGACAATCTAGCTGTAGCGAAACGACCGTAATGCAATCAAGACTTAGTGCAAGTGATCGTTGATTATTACAACGAAATAAAAAACATAGAGATAACACGACTAATAACCCGAATTTAGATAATTATTTATCTACAAATTTTGAGTTTTCAACTGAAAGTTTAGTTACTAAAAATTTTCAAATCCTTGAATGGTGGAACTTTGTACTTGTAGCTCTTTTTCTTGATTGAGATGATATAACAGATCTAGAATAAGAAGTATCCTCGGGACATCAAAATGTATACCCAATATTATCAATTATTGATAAAGAGATATTGACAGCACCTGTTTCCACCATTACGGTTGAGCAAGCCTTTATCATTGGAGGCAATATATTGGAAGTCAGACGGTCTTCGTTACATCTGTTGACGGATGATTCTCGTCTCAGGGGCAGTTTCGGGTAACCCTCCTGAGACAATCCTCCTTCAACCTTGAATTTATTTGGTTATGGGGAGACCAAATACAAACATGGCAAGAAGCAAAGCAAACGCAAAAAAATCGACAGAGAGTGTTTAACGTGTAACACCCCAATTTATTTTTCCCAATTTTAATTTATTAATTATGAGTGTTAGGAATTTAAGGACTAAATTGTTAGGTTTATTAAAGTTGGAATTAAAAATGATATTAGTTACTAGTTTAGGGAGACAATTAATAATTGTCTTATAGTATATAATATAAACTCACACAAACCCTATTTACAAAAACACACACACATTCACTTTTTAAAAATCAGCAGCAGTGAGAGAGAAGAGGAAAAATGAGAAAAAGAAGAAAAAGAGAGAGATTTGGTCCCAATCCGTCCGATTCGGATCCATTCTCGATCGGGTCTTTTAGGAAAAGTGTAGATCTTGACGAGAAGAATATTTTGGTGGCGGTTTCATCTCGGGAAACTCCCAATTTCCGCAGAAATCCCGGTAAGAAACTTTTAATGGTTTTTCTTGATTTCCCGTTGATCCGGAACTCCGATTGACGAACCGTCAGCGGAATTAGAACCGGGAGGGGGAGACGAACGCTCGACCACTAGAATTTTTGAAATCTGACCAGCGCGTGGCGCTCACGCGTGCCTTATGCGGTGGCGCGTGAAGCCTACGCGCGACCATGTAAGAACGGCGCGTGTCCCACACGCGCCAGACAGTTTATTCACCCCGACTTCCCGAGTCTCCCTCCGTGATTTCCTGACCATTCCGAGTAGTAACGGACCTCCAAATCTTAATTTTCGTTTAATTTATCGTTATATTCGATTTATGTATGTTATGTATTTCGAAACGATAAATGGCTTTAAAGTATGATTAATTTACATGTTTGGACCATATTAATGATTACCTTGTGGTTAGAAGTGAACAATGAACTTTATCAGAGAATATGGTAGAGTAAGATTGTGTGTGGGAAATTATTGTGAGCCCGAGAGTTGAGATAGTGATGTTGGATTAAATTGTGAATGTTGGGAATTGAATATGGAGGTAAGTCGATCAATATGTGTTGTATAATGGAAGTCCATATTATAGACGGAACCTTGCCGAAATTTCATTAGGATTACGAGAGCGACCGAATCACGTTTCTTGCATATTCTTTCATCTATTCTAGTTAGGATTTTGTTCCTTATAGTAAATCCTTTTGTCTCTTTAGGTGATCGTGATACCGTAAGCGGGGACGGTCCTGCTGCATAGTTCCTTTATCTGTAGTCAGCTCGCCAGGTGCATGGATAAGCCTGTAACATTGATGTTTTCAAAAGTATAGTATGTATGTTTTCTTAAATGAATTTTGAAGGTAATGCATTAAATGATTTTGTTTTTAGAAAGATTATATTTTGGTATAAAGTATGGATCGAATATTGATTATGTTGAAATCATGATTTATGATATATGAGAAACTTGCATGTTTTGAGATATATGAGCATGTGTTTTAGAAATGATTTTTATGTTAGGATACACCCCGTGTACTTATATGTGCCAGATTATTTGCCGTGAGACGAGGTCTCATGTTGCCAGTTTTTGCTCCGGATGCCAGTTATTGCCGTGGGGATGCCCCATGTTGCCAGTTTTCCCGTATCGTCGCGAGAGTGTGCATATAGATGAATGAACAGCTTTATTATTACAAAGTATTCTTGAACAGAATGAGTTTTATGCAAAAATGAGAATAATGATTTCAAGTAAATGTTTGAAATATCGATTTACAGCTTATGTATTTATTTATATCATGAAAGACTTATTCGATCCGCTTTGTTACTTGTTTATCCACGGCACTAAGCTGTGATCCATTGCACTAAGCGTGAGCTTACCCCTTCCTTTAACATTTCAGGTTTAGCAGATTAGTAGGTTATTCTTTTCATCTGCTGTTTCATCATCATTTCCTGCCAGTAGAGAAAGGTTGTGCCAACAGTAGAGTGTTTTTATTATATTTTGAGATTATAGTTCTAGATATGTCATTCTTGAGAGAAATTGTTATTTGGATATAGGCACTGAACCTTTATTTGATACTGAGAGTATTTACATTTAGCATGGATATTTCAATTGAGTTGGATAATGAAGATCCTATTTATATGATGATATTTTCAGTTTAGATTTGTCCTTTGAATTTGGAGGATTAGTCCATTTTACAGGGGAAACTCCGTCCGTTTCAAGTCTCCGTCTCACTCCTACCCTACCTAAGGGGACATGTGTGACATAACGTGGTTCAGCCGAACTGATCCAGCCTACGTCCACGGGCACAAAGTAGATGTGGTTATTTTATTACCAAAACGAGCCGGACCGACATGTTTATGGACAGATCTAATAGTAACCGAGCTGTTGGTCGTTCTTCGTATTTCTTACAAGTAGTAATCAAATGAAAGTTTTTCCAACCCCTACAAATGAGATCGCCCTCCCCTTATATACCAATGAATATTCAATACTGTTCCCATATCTTCGTGACATTAGCTCTGCAGATCTGCGGGTTTTCGGTGATTTGACAAGTTCTTTTCCCCAATCTGCCATCGCCGAAAGCAAAGCCTACCCTCCGATTCCTGTCACATCACGCCGTAAAAGTACACAGTCACGTTTTTTTTTATTAATGATGACACCTTGTAGGATTTCGAAGGTGAAAGTTGGTTTTGGAGGGAAAAATCCAACTACTCCAACATGCGTCGGTCTTCAAGAGGTCGGCCATGTGACATGCCGAGCTTCCCAAACTGCTTCCGTACTGACCCGAGATATCCGAACTCATCAAATTATTTCCAGGGGATAAGATACATCAAACTGAGCCGTTGGTCCTAAGTGGTCGGCCTCGGTTCTGATGTTGTCGGCCCATGAAATCTGCGCCAGACCCGAGGAATAGGTGCTCGGGTTCTCGAACTGCCTGAGAACTTACCTATACATTTGGCTGTCTGATTCTCCTAAAAGTGGAAGTTCCCTCTTTGCCCCTGCCAAACTGTTTGAATATCTTAGTTGCGGAGATCCCCATCAGCATCTGTCCTATAGATCTTAGGTTCAACGAGTGTGCGAGTTGGTGCCGAGAACTACAAAAGTCAGCAGTGTGTTGATCAGCTGTCATGTGGCTGGCCTTAAGAATCATGCAGAAAACTGCTCTGGTGCCAACTCAGGTCATCCTTAACGCCTTCATATGATCTGTCTTTAAGCCGAAATCAGGCATTCGGTGGGACATAACCCGACCCTGAGATTGGAGGGGCCAGTAGCCTCGGCGGAATGAGTCCAGCCCCGAATTGGTGGAACAAAACAGACTCGGCGGAACGAATCCAGCCCCGCGCTGGTGGAATAAAGCAGACTCAGCGGGACGATTCCAACCACGAGCTGGTGGAACAAAGCAGACTTGGCGGAACGAATCCAGCCCCGAGCTGGTTGAACAAAACAGACTCGGCGGAACGAATCCAGCCCTGAGCTGGTGGAACAGCAGACTCGACGGAACAAATCCAGCCCCGAGTTGGTGGAACATAACAGACTCGGCGGAACGAATCCAGTCCCGAACTGGTGGAACAAAGCAGACTCGATGGAACAAATCCAGCCCCGAGCTGGTGGAACATAACAGAATCATCGGAACGAATCCAGCCCCGAAATGGTGGAACAAAGCAGACTCGACGGAATGAATCCATCCTCGAGCTGGTGGAACATAGCAGACTCGGTGGAATGAATCCATCCCCGAGCTGGTGGAACAAAACAGACTCGACGGAATGAATCCAGCCCCGAGCTGGTGGAACAAATCAGACTCGGTGGAAAGAATTCAGCCCCGAGCTGATGGAACATTTGAGACTTATACGAGAGAAAAGTTTCAGCCTCTGAGGCTCTGCGGATCCCGGCGTGGCCGTCCTCTTGCCGGGCATCGGTGAAAAACAAAAATGGAGCAAATCAATGTTACAAAATGAAGGTGACTTAGCGCATACTCCAAGCAAAAGCCGAAAAGAATAACAACTCGGGGGCCCCAAGGCAGCGTCCTGCCTGGTGCATCCCAAACCACAATTCTGAATCTTACAACTCAGCGTCCTAGCTAGCCGGGCTATGGATCGGTGAGCGGCCGAGACCCTGAGGGTAGAAACCTCCTCATGCTGGGCGGCTCTGGAGCCTACAAACGCTATGAGGGCAGAAACCTCCCCATGCCATGCTTCTCCTGATCCGAGGCGGTTAGATAAATACCCCACGAGGGAAGAAGACACCCCGTGTGCGCCATCCCTTGGGTGGTTTTCAATAGGACTCACCAGCCGACTCGCAGGGGAAGAAAACGTCTTGGGTCCAGTTTACCCGAGACTCCTGCAATCAAGGGGCCATTTGGCCATACCCAAGCCAGGTGGTCTGATGGTTCTCGACGGGACTCACTAGTCGACTCGCAAGGGAAGAAACCTCCATGGGTTCGGTTTACCCGAGATGTTCCTCAAAGATACGCGTCATGGGGTAGTAACGCTCCGGCCTCGGGGGTTTGATAATGACACCCGGGATTGGCGTGCCGCGAGGGGTTCACGCTTTTCCCACATGTACCACATCCCTTGATACGTTCTGGATCCTTAAGGTGAGAGGGGTCAGGTCGGGACAATTCCACCCGGGGGTTTGATAATGACACTCGGGATTGGCGTGCCATGGGCTTGGTGCCATTTCCGACTACCGATCACCCATTCGCACCGAGAAAATCCTAAGAATATTGAACATGGCTTTCTTTTTCAATTTAAACAAGTAAAGTGGACGAGTTTTACAATTCAAATGAGAGAGCCATGTTCATATTACTGGGATCTACCACCCTTCTTACAACTTTTTGTGGGTCATTCTAAGAGAGGCTCTTCAACAATCTTCCGGTCTGGGCCGATTCACCCAGAGACTTTATAGTTTGAAAAAATCTACTGGAAATACTTCCTCAGCATCTCGGCGTTCCATGGCTTCTTGAGCTGGGTACCATCCAACTTTTCCAAAAGATAGGTATCCGGTCTCAATATCTCTACCACTCTGTACCACCCTTCCCATTTGGCGCCTAATGAACCTTATTCGGGCCTTCGTGTATTCAAAGTGACCCTCCTCAAAACCAAATCCCCAAGAATGAAGGACCAAGACCGAACTTTCTTGTCATAAAAATGAGCCATTGTCTGCTGATAGACAGCCGCCCTCATAGCTGACTTCTCCCGCTTTTCTTCGACTAGGTTGAGATGATTCCTGACGAGTTCTTCATTTTGTTCGGCCTCAAAATGCTGGACCCGGTGCATGATCATCCCAATTTCTATCGGAATTACTGCTTCGCAACTATAAGCCAAAGAAAAATGAGTTTCTCCCGTGAAGTCCTTGTAGGTTGTTCGGTGCGCCCATATTACTTCCGCTAACTAATCAACCCACAACCCCTTACAAGATCCGAGTCGGGCCTTCAGATTTGCCTTGATTCTTTTATCGGCAGCCTCGACCTGTCCGTTAGATTTGGGATGGGCATGTGAAGCAAACCTAAGGCGATTTGAAGGTCTTCATAGAGCTTCCTGAAACTTTTGCTGTCAAACTGTTTCCCGTTATTAGTGATGATGGCTCGAGGAATTCCGAATCGGCAGATGATACTCTTCCTCACAAAAATTTCTGCCTTTTTTTCTGTGATCGCAGATAGGGGTTCAGCCTCTACCCATTTGGTGAAGTAGTCAATGGCGATGATGGCATACTTGGCTTGTCCCCGCCTTGCTGGCATTGGCATGATGATGTCTTGCCCCCACTGGGCGAACGGCCAGGGGCTGACCAGAGTGGTCAACTGCTTAGCAGGCTGATGGTGAATGTTGGCATTCTTCTGGCATCCCTCGCATTTCCGAGCTACCTTCATTCCGTCTTGGTGCATGGTTGGCCAGTAGAACCCTTGCTTCAACGCCTTAAATCCAATTGAATGTCCCCTATCATAACTCCCATAGATTCCTCTGTGGATCTCTCTGAGTATATAATCTACTTCTTCGGTTGTAAGACACCTCAAAAGTGGCACCGTATGCCCCAATCGGTACAAGATTCCTTCGATCAGGTAAAATTTTGAGCTTTAGTACTTCAATTTTTTGGCCTCCTTTATATCCTCATGTGTCTTCCTTGTCTCCAAGTAACTCATAAATGGGTCCATCCAAGAGGTCCCTCCTTTTGTATCCACTTCCATCACCTCCGGCTTCCCAACGCTATTTTCCTGCACGCAGATCAAATGTATGGTCATAGGATTCTATGACTTAATTGAGGACGCCAGTCGAGCCAACGAGTCCGCCTGATGGTTACTTTCTCGACCAATATGCTCGAACTGCACGCTATCAATTTCCCCAATAATCTTCTTCACTTCAGACACATAAGCCATCATGTTAGGTTCCCTGGCCTGAAACTCACCCTTCAGCTGTTGGATGGCCAACCGCGAGTCACTCTTTACAATCACGTCCCTGACGCCCACCGCCGCGCAGAGTCTTAGACCGGCCAGAATGGCCTCATACTCAGCCTCATTATTTGTGGCCCCGAAGGCGAATCTTAATGCACACACCACCTCATACCTTCACTGCTCCGCAAGAAAACCCCAACTCCACAGCCTTGCGAACTACTGAACCATCCACCGATAACTCCCACGTGGTCTCTGAAACTCCCAAAATTTACGGCCCTGCGAACTCGGCCACAAAATCTGCTAGAGCCTGCCTTTTTACCGCCACTCTCAGTAAGTAGGATATATCATACTCACTCAACTCCACCGACCACTTCACAAACCGACCTGACACCTCCGGTTTATGCAAAATCTGCCTCAGGGGATGATCGGTGTAGACTCCAATAGGGTGGGCTTGGAAGTATGGTCGTAGCTTCCGGGCCGTCGTAACCAAGGACAAAGCCATCAGTTCATGGGCCGGGTACCGGGTCTCTGCATCAAACAGGGCTTTGCTAATATAATACACCGGCCTTTGGATCTTATCGGCCTCCTGCATTAGCACCGAACTTACAGCATGTTCAGAAACAACTAAATACAAGAATAAAGTCTCACCCGTGATCGGTTTAGCCAGAAGAGGGTGTTGAGCTAAGTACTGCTTGAACTGCATGAAGGCTTCCTCACACTCTGCCGTCCAATTGACATCCCTCTTGGATTTCTTGATCATCTTGAAAAAAGGATGACATTTATCGGTTGCCTGGGAGATGAACCGGTTCAGTGCAGCCACTCGGCCCGTTAAGCTCTGCACCTCTTTGACCGTCTTGGGAGATCTCAACTCCTGGACTGCTCGAATATTCTGGGGGTTCACTTTTATTCATCGTGCACCTACACTGCATGCAGACTTCTCTGGGTTCAGTCTCATACTATACTTTTTTATCAGCTCAAAAGCTCTCGCGAGGTCGGCCAAATGATCATCTGGCTCCATGGTCATTGTTACCATGTCGTCGACATACACTTGCATGGTTTTGCCGATGAGGGGCTTAAAAACTTTATTCCCCAGCATCTGAAATGTAGCCCCATCATTCTTCAAACCGAAAGACATCACCTTATAACAATACAGCCCCCGATCTGTGATGAAATTAATTTTCTCCTCATCCCCGGGATACATCTTGACCTGATTATATCCTGAGAAGACATCCATGAAACTGAGCAGCTTATGAAACACCGTCGAATCTACCAGCTGATCCACATTCGGAAGCGGGAAACTGTCCTTTGGGTAGACCTTGTTAAGATAAGAGAAGTCTACATATATCCTCCACTTCCCAGTGGGTTTCTTCACTAAAACCACGTTCGATACCCACTCTGGGTATTTCACATCTCTGATAAAACCAACTTATAATAATCTTTCCACCTCGGCCCCTACCGCCTCACATTGTTTCTGATTGAATATTCTTCTCTTCTGCTTG
>SKCR01000283.1:0-54301 GCA_019454045.1 Zanthoxylum bungeanum
TACCTCAAGCGTTAATCGTCTCCGAGAATATTGTTGAAGGTTTAGTCCGTTGTTTTGGTCTCTTACTAGAAAGAATTCACAGGGTTGTTGTGTGGTGGTTTACTGGGCGATTGGTTTAGCAGCTTCTTTTGGTTCGTTTTTTAGTTATGATTTCTGTTTGTTATGCGTAAGACTTTTCTTATAAATCCCCCAAAACAACATTCGATTTTCTAAGTGAAGAATGTATGTTCTTTTATAATTAAGATTGTGGCTATTAGGGAAAATATCCATTTGATAAGGAAAATCATTGTTAGGGAAAGAAATTATTTAGGAAACTGGTTATAAAGGAAGGTTTTGTGTTTATGGAAATCAAGAAACCAGTTGGAAGATCGAGTCTTTCTGTTATTCTTGAAATCGAATTCATGTCCGCCCAAACTTTAAAAAGATCCTGCCAACATTATGGTCTATACCCGGCTGGACATATATGATGTCCGACAAGAACTTCGACTTTTAGATTTTTTAGGGGTTTCTTTTTTTCCCAACATTAAGCCTTACAACTTCCCAAAACTCTTCATATATGTCCTCATAAGAGACTTATCATCGGGCTGTAAAAATACAATGTCTACATTCGACCACACTTTAGTAGGCTTGTGCAGTGTGTGACAATGACAAATCTATCAAAGTCATGCATGTATTTTTAGTTACATGGCTCGTCTAGCGTCGACGAAATTAAATTGGTTTATGGTGGTTGTGGGAACACAGAAATCTGGGCGACGCATGCTGTCCCGGGCTCGCGGCCCGGTCGGGAGTACGGAGTAGCCACGGGGGACTAAACGGAGAATAATGGAGTCGCCACCCGGTGTGAACCGGGAAAATGAGATTTAAGGCCGCACTCACCCCTCGCAAGGGAAGACCTCAAACCATTGGATTCGGAATGGTCCCTTACTTATGCCACTTGTAATGACAGGATTTATGTGATAATTTAATCAGGCTTAAGTAGCACTTATTTCCAAGAGTATCATGCTTCTAAATTCACGGGTACAAAATAAAACTTATACATACATTTCACATATATCTCACATCTAAGAACACATGCCTGAAAATACCTCAAAGTAACAACGAACATACAACTTCATTCAGCATATCATATTCATGAAAAACACAAGCATACATAATAACAGCACAAGCATACATGTGAGCACTTTTCCAAGTGATACGTGGAATTGTATCCCAAGTACAGACCGCATTACCGTCCATTCGGAATCGGCTACGGAATTTATGTCTGGGTTTCCATCCGATATATCACAAGAAATAATACTCCAAAGTCATCATGGCATAGGTATATGAATCGTAATGCGTTAAATCAAGACTAAGGAAAATGACGCAACTAATGGAATAAACATGCTTTTCATTATTATGTGCACAAAGATAAGAGTGACTATGTGTGGTTCCATAAAAAATCACCTAAGAAACAATTATACATGGCATGTGATGAATATGTCTCAGTTCAGTGTGTTCGTGTTCGTGTAGCGTTCGTAAACGCGTTCGAACGGTAAACAGAAGGTTCACGTTCGTATGGCGTTTGTTAACGCGTTCGAACGGAAATGAAACAGAATGCTCACATTCGTATGGCGTTTGTTAACGCGTTCGAACGGAAATGAAACAGAATGCTCACGTTCGTATGGCGTTCGTGAATGCGTTCGAACGGAAATGAGACCTGATGCATGATAAGGCAAAAATGCACGCGCGTTCGAGTTGGTTCGTAGACGCGTTCGAACGGGGACAGATCTGATGCATGAAATGGGACGCAATAAATAAATGGCGAATAGTATAATGCGAGGCGCGACAAAGCATCGTGGTAAAGGGCTTTAACCCTTCCCCATAGGGGATCTTTCATTCCACTTACTAAGCCCATGCGCTAGATCGCATCATGCATACAAACATAAAGACAATCATATCAAATTAAGTATGCCCGATTGAACACATCTTACATCCAACCGAACACACATCAACCGGTGCGGCAAAGCATCGTGGTAAAGGGCTTTAACCCCTCCCCATAGGGGATCTTTCATTCCACTTACTAAGCCCATGCGCTCGATTGAATCATGCATACATAAACGACATACAAAATCCAAATGACGAAAAATAAATAAACCAAAGCAACACAAAACAAAAGAGGGTGTTGTTTACTCAAGCGGTACGTGGAGTTGTGTCCCGAGTACAGATCATATTACCGTCCATTCGGAATCGGCTATGAAATTTATGTCTGGGTTTCCATCCGATATACCGCGAGAGTTGACACATCTCTCATTCATCCAATACCCACAATACACATCATACACAAACGAGATTTAACGAATAAGTAAAATACGATCAAAATAAATAACAAAAATCAAATAAAGATGAGTGTGAAAAGTACCCTCAGGTCTAACCTTTTAAATCACCTCTCGGATGTACGGTACACGGTCGTCGGAAGGGTGGATGCTCCGCAACTCTTTCGGTTCACTGGTTCACTGTTCTCGTTCGTTGTCTCACTGTTTGGAGTCGTCGTTCTTCGTCTTTTGCTGCTGCTTTTGACTCCGATTTGCTACTGTTCGGCCTCTGTTTTGCTGCTCGCTGTTCAGGTCACCTGTTTTGACGTTTCAACGGACTGTTCCAAGTTTTTGTGTGGGTTTTTAGTGTAGTCTTGTGTGATTATTTTTAAGATTATGAATGCAGTTTTTATGTTACTGTTTTTAAGGTTTTTAGGGACTGTTTTAAGAGGATTTGGGCTGCTGTTTTAAGGTGATTCAGGGGCTGTTTAGGCGTGTTTTAGGGGGCTGGTATATTAAGGTGTGATTTCGGCAATGAGAGAGTGAGGATGAAGAGAACTCTTTCTTGTTATTTTCTTGAGTGGTTAGGGCTCTTGGTGTGTTGTGATGGTGCTTTTAATGTGAAGGCTTGGGGTTATTTCTTTTCTCTTGTGATTTGTGTGAGTTGTGTGTATCTTATGTGTATGAGCTAGCTAGGGTTGAGAAGGTTGGTGAAGGGTTCTTTTTATAGGCAAAGGGTTAGGCTTGACAAGGAAAGGGATTTGGCTAATTAAATAGGGATTTGATTTGGTGTTGGATAAGGGAAGTCAAAGATTGAGGGGGGACAAATCTTGGCTAGATAGGGAAGGTTGAATATTTAGTTTATGTTGATTAGGCATACAATATTTTAAGTTTGGGAATAATATATTGGTTGATTGATTTTAACTTGGTATGATTATATTTGATTGGTTTATGGTTTAAATATTTTATTTAATTGACTTTTAATTTAATTAATATTTGATTTAATTAGGATGTGTCTTATGGGCTTGGTGGGCTAATTGGGCTTGGGTTGAGGCTAGCAGCAAAACCAGAATTACCGACACCGTTCGAACGCTTCCTCGAACGCGACACGAACGCCCGCAATCTGTTTGCCGTTCAAACGCATACACGAACGCAGCACGAACGAAAACAGTGAACCTTGTTTATTCTGAATTTCCCCTTCCGATATCCGTTTCCCGCGGCTTCCGTGACTCAAAAGGTAGTGCCTCCAAATGAGACTCATCATCGGGTTTCACATGCAAAAATACAATGCCTACAGTGGTGTTTGTCAATATATGTTGGTTGATAAATGATAGGCACTCGGACCTCCGATGCTTCGATCAGTTACAGTGCTTCGACTTCCGATGTGATGAGAATAGCCACTCAGGCCCCCGATATTTCAATCGGTTCGAGGAGCTTCAACTCTGCTGTGATAAGAATAGATGTTTGGCTCTTGATACTTCAATCGATTTGAGGTGGTTTGACTTCTGTATGATGAGAATGGGTATCCATGCCCCCAATACTTTGATTGATTTGAGGAGCTTTGTCCTTTCTGTGATGAGAAGAGGCGCTCGGGCCCCTGATGCTTCGATCGATTCAACGTACTTCGACTTCAGTTGGGATGAGAATGGGAACTTATGCCCCCGATGCTTCGATCAGTTCGAGGTGCTTCGACCACTGTTGTGATGAGAATGGGCGCTTGACCCAGATGCTTCAATCGGTTCGAGGTGTTTCGACATATGTTGTGATGGGAATGGGCACACGGGTCCTCGATACTTCCATCAGTTTGAGGAGCTTCGTCCTTTGTATGATGACAATGGACGTTCGGGCCATCGATGCTCCGATCGGTTTGATGACTTCAACCTCTGTTGTGATAAAAATAGGCGCTCGGGTCCCCGATATTTTGATTGGTTCAAGGTACTTCGATCTCTGTTGAATCAATAGATATTTGAATCCCATTCTTGCAAAACTTATTTCTTGTTTTCCAAAACCTTTGCCGGTCGGACATCGCCAAAAGTCATTTTGTCTTGATAATGGAGACTTCATCCCCACACTCCTTACTCTGGGTGACCAAGCATGCTCTTTTATGGACCCGATAAATTCTACTTCCCTTTCTTTTAGTTTACATATCTCTGGATTTATTGTCGCAATATATATCCGACGAAACTTTTTGTGAAGTATGTCCCCAATATGGTATGTCCGGTCAGACATCTCTTAATGTATAGCCAATATTGTTGGCTTGTCCGGCCGAATATATATTGGCACTTTTTCTATTCCGCAGCTTCCATTTTTACTGCTTTATTGACCATATCTCTCTCTTTACAGCTAGATGCATCGCGTCTAAAGGCTAGCGGCAGCCCGACTAGCGTGGGAAAATGATACAATGATTTCTCTCATTACGTTAAGGCTCGGATTACCGTAATAGGGTTTGAGCTTTTTATCTTCTCTATTCCCTCTCGGGCAATGAAACATGACAAGAAGAGGTTGAAAAGCTTTAACGGGGAGGTGGATGGACACCACACATACCTTCCATCTTTCAATTGGTTAGATGACCATTACCCTCGGAGACTTTGCTGACTTGACATGCATCTTGTGCGAAGGCCACCTGCTTCAGTTTGATTGTAGCCTTATACTCCAACTGTCCAGGCTAGCTATATCCAGAGTTTGTTAGGAGTTATCCCAAGGGTTCGTTCGGGCATAGTTACATATTTCGAATTAGGGAGCCATTGGAAGAGATGAGCTCCTACTCGGGATATCGAGGTTGATCAACTGGTGCGGTCATTCCTCATCTATATGTTCGGCTGGAACCTTTTTACTGATGCAGCCAGTTTTATGGATTTGTGTCTTCTCCTCCACTACGCGACCTCGATACTATGCAGGAGTGGGACTAGGGTACCCCTGTCCTAGCAGCTATCAATCGAGGTTTAGACCGATGTTGCTGCGATGGCTCATATGTCCAGGGCTACGACTTTCTAGTAGAGGTATGTATTGCCACTTTTACTCCATTTTGACTTGTTGGAACTGATGACTTAACCTTGGATCTTTGTTATCTTTGACCTGTATCTAGTTGTACATAAAGTGAGCTGGCCAGATTTTACTAAAATATCCTGCCGGCCATTGAGAGAAAGTTCGGTCGGATTTCCCACGACATCCCGATTGTAGTAAGTTTCCTCCCTTAGATATGAATCAAATCCTAGCATGTTTTCCTTCCAAACTGTGTATATATGCTTCAACCTTTGTATTTTGACTACAAATGCTCCTCTCATTTTTCATTTCTTCATTCCAGAGACTTCATGCTTCTCCTGGTGTCACCGTTCAGATCTTATGGCTACAAGTAATTTTCGAGATTTTGAAACACATCCAGCCGAACATACTGAACATCATTTTATTTTTTAATTCGTCTGTCTGTCCCCATGACATGTGTCCTGCAATACCCTATTGTAGCACTTATCTGCAGGATTGCTGATTGGTCTCCCCCAAATTTACCCCAACTCTCTGCACCGCGTCACCTTCATCGAATCAAGATAGACTACGTTTTTCTAAAAGCATTTTCAACTTTCTGGGATACTTAAATTCAAGTCTTCCATTTCCATGACCACAAGATATGTCATTTGCTTGAGGAGTTTGCTATTTTGGGTTTGCTATTTTCTTCGTTTACCCTTTTGGCCGTACCATTTTTCAAAAATCATTACCCACTGGAGGCCTTTGAAGCATTTTTTTCAATCCATATGAGATAGAAAGAGTGATATCTTACCTCTGTCCATCAAACTGAAGCGCTGCAGGATGTTGTTCTTAACATGGAGGTAGGATTCCATCGCTGGAATATCGTGGTTATGTTATGTATTTTGGCTCAATATCTTTTGGCGGGTAATGATGGGGGGAGAGGAGATTACCGGCTGCTCAATATCATCTAGAGTATCTGATGCAGCTACGACCATACCCATGTCATCCTGGCTCAGACGTTTCATGTTTTGGATGAAATCAGACATAATTCCACCCATCGGTTCCTAGGAAGTTATTTACTCTTGCAAGTATGCCTCAAAATTTTACCTAGGTTGTCCTTGTGGATTTTCAGCCTAACAGGCTACTCTATTTTTGCCTTGGTCACCTTTTTGGGTTTTCGACTCAGCGAGCTAACACACATTTTTTTAGGTATGGCTGCAAGAGAAGTTGAGATTTATAACTCCTCCACCGTCATCCATGTTTACCTACTATAGGCCAAGTCATCATTTAGCTCGTGCTCTAGTGAGGAAGAATCTATCTTAAAATACATAGAAAGAGTGGAGGCAATAAGTGTCTAGTGTCAGGATTATATGGATATGCCCTTGGTGGTACCTCCGCCAAGTTACCATTGACTTCTTCGGACATTGCGTACCTCTCCCAGACCTCCACACTAATTCTTTCTATCTTCCTATCAGACTTCCTCATAAGTGTGGATGCTTTCCACACCTTGTTCCTGATAGGCTCTCTTTCCGAACAGCCCCATATTTCGCCGTCTCTTGGGCTATTTTTATGAAAAGTAGATTCAGTGTCGTGTGGACTATGACTACCCCAGAGTCTGCCCATGCACCAAATGATAGTGGATCTTCAAATGATTCTTTGGATTCGAATATTACATTGAAAAGAAAAATACAATGATTTATGCATGTTTGTTTTTGAGTTTCCTCATTTGGCTATGATTGTGCATTTATGAAAATGATAGTGATTTTATAAATCTAGCACGCAAGTGCACATATTGCTCAAGTAATACAGTGACTATTATTCAGATGTCGAACCCACATGGACTTAATATTTCTCTTATTAATACCAAGACTAACATACTTATCTTAAAACTAAACTATTGAGAATAAGAATTAATCTAATGATTTAATTGAAAATTAAATAAAAAGTAAATAACATATGTTGGGAAACTTTATAGATAGAATAACCTAGGGTTGCAACTTCACTTAAGCATGCACACAATAAGTTCAGGCACTTTTCATTCAATTCGGTTGTTGTTACTAATTATTAACCTAGAATACTAAATTAGTCACAAGCATCTTTCGATGGTCATGTAAATATTTTCAGAATAAATCAATTATGTCTATGTTAATTAAATTAAACAGAATTCATTAAGGACATGTTCTAATCTTGACTATGTATGCCTTTTAGGTATATGTCTATCCTACAAGGAAATTTATTAAATGAATAAGATCACACGTATTTATTCACACGAGTAACCCAAATTCCATTTCAATACAAGAAATTACAGTTTTAGCGACAAAATTTAGCGATGGAATATCCCGTTTCAAAATTTAACGACTGAATAGAGACGGAATCGAAACTGATAATGAAATTAGGGACGAAATTTAGCTACAAAAAAATTTCATCTCTAAATTAGAGACGGATTATTATTCTGTTGCTAATATCATTTAGAAAGGGAATTTTTCCATCGTTAATCCATCACTAATTAGAAACGGAATTAATATTGTGTCGCTAAATAGAAACATAATATTTATTCCGTCGCTAATTTTAAATTTTTATTTTTATTTTAATTTCTAATTTACAAAACTATTGGTAATTATAAACAGAATTTTTCCGTCGTTAGTTTGAAATGGAATTAAAATTTCGTCACTAATTAGAAATAGATTATTATTCCGTCGCTAATTACATTTAGAAATAGAATTTTTCCTTCGCTAATTAGAAACGGAATTAATATTTCATCGCTAAATGGAAACAAAATCTTTATTCCGTCCCTAATTTTAATTTTAATTTTAATTTTAATTTCTAATTTGCAGAACTATTGGTAATTATAAACGGAATTTTTCCATCGCTAATTAGAAACGAAATTTTTTCGTCGCTAATTAGAAACAAATTATTATTCCGTCGCTAATTTCATTTACAAACGTAATTTTTCCATCTCTAATCCATCGCTAATTCGAAACGGAATTAATATTTCGTCGCTAAATATAAACAGAATCTTTATTCTGTCGCTAATTTTAAATTTTTATTTTTATTGTAATTTTAATTTCTAATTTCCAAGACTATTGGTAATTAGAAACAGAATCTTTATTCCGTCGCTAATTTCAAATTTTAATTTCTAATTTCTAATTTTCAAAACTATTGGTAATTAGAAATAGAATTTTTTCATCACTAATTAGAAACGGAATTGAAATTTCGTTGGTAATTAGAAACGAAATTGAAATTCCGTCGCTAATTAGAAACATAATTAAAATTTGGTCCCTAATTAGAAACAGATTATTAGTCCGTCGCTAATTTCATTTAGAAACGGAATTTTTCCATCTCTAATTCGTCGCTAATTAGAAACGGAATTAATATTTCGTCGCTAAATAGGAATAAAATCTTTATTACGTCGCTAATTTTATTATTTTTTTATTGTAATTTTAATTTCTAATTTCCAATACTATTGGTAATTAGAAACGGAATTAAAATTTCGTCGCTAATTAGAAACGAATCTCGATTCCGTAGCTAATTTTAAATTTTTATTTTTATTTTAATTTTTATTTCTAATTTGTAAGACTACTGGTAATTAGAAACAAAATTTTTCTGTCGCTATTTCGTCGCTAAATTTTAAATTTTTCAATCCCCCAAAAAATTTATTCATTTCGGCGCCACTTTTTTTAAAAAAAAATAGAGACGGATTTTCCGTCGCTAAACAGAAACGAAATCTCTATTCCGTCGCTAAATAGAAACAAAATCTATATTTTGTCGCTAATTTTTAACATTTTCAATCTCCCAAAAAATTTATTCCTTTCGGCGCCACTTTTTTTTAAAAAAATAGAGACGGATTTTCCGTCGCTAAATAGAAACGGAATCTCTATTTCGTCACTAATATTTAAAATTTTCAATCCCTCCAATATTTTCAAAAATTTCCCGCCTTCCAAAATTTCAAATGTCTACAAAATTTACAAATCTTCCCGCTTCTCTTATTTTTTCCTCTATACATACACCATAATCTTTTTAACTCTCAACTATAATACATCATCCTAAATTTTCCTGCTCAATTCCATATACCATCAAAATTTTTCATACCTCAACTCTCATTATCAATCTCTCATTTTTCTTATCTCCACTTTTAAAATTCCCTAAGAAACAAACACTAATATTTTTTTTAAGGTGGCGTAAATGGATGGTGGTGTGTTGAAGCTTGCGGTGGATATTACGGTGTCTTGTGGAATTGAAGATTTATATATAACATTAAAAAAGTCACTTCTTTAAATTTTCCACCATTCAAAAATTTTAAAATTTTCTCTTATCTAAAATTTAAAAATTTCTTCTCTCTACAATTTATAAATTTCTCCCATCTATATAATTATAAAATTTCACACCTTTCTAAAATTTTAAGAGTTTCATGCATCTTTAAAATTTTTAAATTCCCGCCTCTTTAAAATTTTAAAATTTTCGTTTTTATTTTTTAAAAATATATAAGAGTAGCTACAGAAATTCCGTTTCTATTTAGCTATGGAATTTATTTCATCGCTAAATATAAACAGAATTTCCATCATTATTTAGCGACATGAATTCTTTCATCGCTAACTAGAAACAGAATTTCCGTTTTGCGAAAATTTCAAATGTCTACAAAATTTACAAATCTTCCCACTTCTCTTATTTTTTTCCTCTATATATACACCACAATCTTTTTAACTCTCAACTACAATACATCATCTAAATTTTCCTACTCAATTCCATATATCATCAAATTTTTTCATACCTCAACTCTAATTATCGATCTCTCATTTTTCTTATCTCCACTTTTAAAATTCCTTAAGAAACAAACACTAATATATTTTTTTTTGTTTAAGTTGGAGTAAATGGATGGTGGTGTGTTGAAACTTGTGGTGGATATTACGGTGTCTTGTGGAATTAAAGATTTACATATAACATTAAAAAAAAGTCGCTTCTTTAAAATTTTCCACCATTCAAAAATTTTAAAATTTTCCCTTATCTAAAATTTAAAAATTTTCTCTCTCTACAATTTATAAATTTCTCACATCTATATAATTATAAAATTTCACCTCTCTAAAATTTTAAAGTTTTTTTCCTTTCTAAAATTTTAAAAGTTTCATGCATCTTTAAAATTTTAAATTTCCCGCCTATCTAAAATTTTAAAATTTTCGTTTTTATTTTTTTTTAAAAAAAATATATAGCTATGGAATAACTATAGAAATTCTATCTCTATTTAGCAATGGAATTTATTCCATCGCTAAATAGAAACAGAATTTTCGTCATTATTTAGCGACGGAAATTCTTCTGTCGCTAACTAGAAACAGAATTTTCGTCGCTATTTAGAGACGGAATAATTTCCGTCTCTAAATAGAAACGGAATTTACGACTCTATTTAGCGACGGAAATATTCCGTCTCTAAATAGAAATGGAATTTTCCGTCACTATTTAGCGACGGAATAATTTTCGTCTCTATATAGAGACGAAATAAAATTTTGTCGCTAATTTTAGCGACATATATAATATTTTCGTCTCTATTTCTTACGACCAACAGAATATAGACAAAATTTTTCCTTCGCTATTCTGTCGCTAGTGGTTAGTTAGCGACGGATTAGCTACGGAGTTTTCCATCGCTATTTGACAGTGTTCTTGTAGTGTTTGTCAAGTTCCTAAGGATTTATCAAGACTATTATATTGTTGGCTAGACAAATATGGTGTTTAGCTTGAAAAGTAGATTGTTGTCATAATATTAATAGAGAAAAATAAATTAAATCTCTGGCAACGGCGCCAAGTCGGATGTCGAGTAATACAATGACTATTAGTCGGATGTCGAACCCACATGGACTTAATATTTCTCTTATTAATAACAATACTGACATACTTAACTTAAAACTAATTTATTGAGAAGGAGAATTAATTTAATGATTTAATTTAAAAGTAAATAAAAAGCAAATAACACACGTTGGGAAACCTTATATATAGAAGAACCTAAGGTTGTAACTTCACATAAGCACTCACACAATAAGTTCAGGCACTTTTCATTCAATTAGGTTGTCGTTACTAACTATTAACCTAGAATATTAAATTATTCACAAGCCTATTTCAATGGTCATGTAAATATATTCAGAATAAATCAACTATAACTATATTTATCTTAATTAAATTAAACTGAATTCATTAAGGTTATGTTCTAATATTGTCTACGTATTTCCTTTATGTATATATCTATCCTACAGAGAAATATATTCAACGCATAAGATCACACGCTTTTATTCCAACGACTAACCCAAATTCCATTTGTCAAGTTCCTAAGGATTTATCAAGATTATTCTATTGTTGTCTAGACAAATAAAATAAGCATCAAAGCACAAAGAATAATAAATAATAAATATCAAATCCAAAGGAATAAAAATATATAATTAAATTAATTAAACATGATTATGATCTATTATAACCCTAGATTTAATGAATTAGTTACTCATAATATTCAATAAAAAAAAGTCAAGAACTCATAAAATATTAAGCTAGAGAGAAAATAGAAGAAAAAAACTCTCTTTTGTAGTCTTCATCTTCAAACTCTAACTTTCATTGATGCACTCGTTTTTGCCTTGTTCTAGGCATTCTTCTACTCTTTGGAGGCTCCAAAATATGTTATGAGACTTCTTTTTAGGTTTTGGGATGAACTTGTGCATATATAGGAGGTATATGGGGTGTTTCATGATTGAAACGCGCGTCGCAACCCTCTTCGCTCAAATCACGCGTGTCATAACGCTATTTCCTTGGCATCGCGATACATTGAAATGCAGCCAATTTCACTTTGACGTTCTGCCTAACATTTGGTCATTAGCGCCTCTCGATGTGATTCTAATATCAGGACGTGTTTGACTCCATTTTTCCCTGATTTACTCTGTATCTTACTATTTTTATCCATAATTAATTCCATTGATTCGTGATATTATTTTGACCTTTAAAAATACACCCAAAACACATCAATTTACTCATAAAGCTCGATATCACCCACAAAATATTAAGATAGAAGGACGGAAAATATGTGTATTTTAATCGCTCATCAGAATACTTTTGATCTTTATTTCGATTAAACTTTAGCATTTTTCTTTGGTACATATGTGAATGCACTCATTGTTTTATTGTGGAGTGTACTCTTGTTGTTAGTTAGCCCTTTTGAGTTTTCCAACTAACTATTTTTCGCTCACTTATCCCTAACTTTTGCCTAATCTATTTTTGGTTTAGCGAGATGCTCTTATTTTTGCTCAGGTTGTCCTTTGCGAATTTTCATCATAACGAGCTTCTTTTTTATTCAAAGTATTTCTTTAGCATGTCTAGGTTGATGGGCTCCATGAATTCATTTCCTTACAAATTCGACAATTGCACCGCCTCATTCTTCAAAATCCTCTGGACCAAATAAGGCTTTTCTCAATTGGGCCTGAACTTTCCCCTTGGATCCATTGCCAATGGTCTTAACTGTTTCAGTACTAGATCTCATTCTTTAATCTTTTCGGGCTTCAATTGTTTGTTGAAAGCACGAGCCACTCTCTTCTGGTACAATTGGGTGTGATACGATGCCCTCATCCTCTTTTCTTCCAACAGAGCCAGCAGTTAGAACTTCTTCTTAGCCTATTCTTGCTCAGTATTTTGCTTCCACCATAACCAGCATTGATTAGACCTCAAACTGGTGGTACAACTTCAATTCCATATACTAAAGAATAAGGTGTGGCTCATGTTGCGGTTTCAACTGACGTTCTATACCCCATAATGTAAATGGTAACTTGTCTGCCTAATCCTTGTAAGTTTTTGTCATCTTAACTATGATCCTCTTCAGAGTTTTGTTAGTGGCCTCTACTGCCCCATTTGTTTGTGGTCTATATAGTGACGACTAGTAGTGCCCAATCCCATACTACTGTAACATGGTTTTGGTATCTCCTTGAAATTATACCATGTTGATTGTTACCATATGGTGTGGCATTCCATATCGACAGATGATGTTTCATGTTATGAACTTATCTATTTATTTGGCTGTGACATCACTGAAGGACTCGGCCTCTACCTCTTTAGAGAAATAGTTTATGGCTAATACTATGAATCAGTGACCATTAGATGCTTGCGACTTGATTTCTCGGATCATATCAATACCATGATGAGAATGGTCAAGATTCTGACAACCTGTGTAACTCCGTTGGTGGTATATGGTTTAAGTTTCTGTGGGCCTGACAGTCATGACTATGTTTTACCAGTTCTGCATAATCTCTTTCTATGGTCAACCAATTAAACCATTGTCTCATGATTTTTCTTGATAAATTAAGCCCACTTGTGTGTGGCCCACACACTCATGCGTGGAATTCTTCCATCATCTTCTTGGCTTCCATTTTCAGGCATTTTAATTATACTATGTTGGACTAACTGTTGGGGTTTCGGGCGAAGGACGCAGTGGAAGCGCTGTTCGGGCGAAATCGTAATTTTAAAACTTTTTTAAATTACCAGACAAATTATTCAATATCTAATATGAATAATTTATTCATATTACACTTAAACATATTTATTCGATATCAAATAATGACATAAATATGGTAGAAACTTCGTGAAACGTTTATGAAAAATATTTTTCCGTAAAATGACGCAAAATGCGTTTATGACCGAACCGACCACCCAACACTTATGGAGACTGCCCAGGTCAGCTCCAATAGTGTTAGGGCAGTTCATGGGCTGCCCGAATAGTAAAAAATTCACTGTTTAGGCAGCCGTCACCCTGTTGACTCAAAAGTCACCCGGTAAAGCCATTTTTCACCGTTTACGCTTATTTCAACTCAGAAACAATTTCCGGCAATTGTTCAAACACCAAAAACACATCCAAAACATTCAAAAAACACATTTTTCATCAAAAAATCAGTAAGCTTCTAGATCTGATCCAGAAACCATTTTTGCCAAATTTCATGCTTTAAATCCAATTTTCAAGATTAATCCAATTAATCCACAACACCAATCAAAGCCACCACAGATGAAGCACCCAAGAAAATTCTAGGCATTACAAGAGTGGTCATAACACTCTAAAATGGAAACATGTCATCAAATGAACAAATTGTATAAATATTACAATAATTCAATCCAAAATACTTCACACATGCATCACCATTTCCAATTCCATCCACCACAACCAAAAGCACCAAATTTTATGAAAATCAGAAACCCTATGATCTCATATGATCATCAAGAAACATGAAACAAAATTTCTAAGCTTAGGGAGTTGAAGAATCACCTTTAATCCTTGTTTTCCTAAGCTTTTTTCTTTGATTTTCTTCTTTTCTTAACTTGAATCATCAAGACCAATTGAGAGCTATTTTTGAGTGAAGTTCCGTGAGTTTTTTTTGTGAGTTGATGAGAGATGGGAGGGAGGCTAGAGAGAAGAGAGATGATGGAGGCCGTGATTGGTTCTATTAGTTTAGGGTTTCGGCTGTAATGATCTTTGTTTATGAGTTTAGGGTTTGCTGCATGAGAGTTTGCTTTGTTGGATGTGTTTTTTGTTGAAGGCGTGAGGAGTCCAGTTTGATGAGTTTAGGGTTTACTGGCTTCTTGTGTTTTGTTTTTCGTGTGTAACTGCTGGGAGAAATGGATGAGAGAGAGTGTGGCGAGAAGGAGAGAGCTTAGGGTTTTTTAGTTTTTGCTTTTTGAGTTGTGTTGTTGTAGGCACTGCATTTTTTCATATAGTCCCTATGATGAGTCTCATTTGGAGGCACTACCTTTTAAGTCATGGAAGTCGCGGAAAACGGACATCGGAAGGGGAAATTCAAAAGAAACAAAGTTCATTGTTTCTTTATGTTTATGCATGAATTCAGACATATATTATATGCAAGTAGGTTGCATGCAAATCCGGACATAGATTATACGTAAATAGGTGGCATGCAAACATGAAAAATGTGTTATAACTTAGATATGAGCTTTGTATTTATGCATGTGAGATTATGAGTAAATTGTCATTGGAAATATGTTGCTTAGGCTTGGCCAAATTATTACATGAATCATAATATTACAAGTGGCACAAGTAAGGGACCATTTCAAACCCAACAGTTTGAGGTATTCCCTTGCGAGGGGTGAGTGCGGCCTTAAATCTTTGTCCCAGTTCACACCGGGTGGTGACTCCATGTTATTTCTCCGGTTTAGTTCCCCCGCGGACTATTCCGTACTCCGAACCGGGCCCGCGAGCCTGGAACAGCGTCGTCCACTTTCTGTGTCCTACAGTCTGGCGACTCCACTGGGGATAGAGAATTGGCCCCAAAATAATGTCTTGTAATTTTATGATTTATGCTTTAATTGACTGTGTCTACTGTGTGTTAAAAATGGGTTTTGATCAAATGCATTTTTAAGGCTAGGTAATGGTTTGGTGTCTTCCCTCACTCACTACCTTTCTATAAGGAAAAGCTGTGAAGACACCTAAATAATCATTTACTTGTATCCTGTTGTGACAGACTAATCTAGAGGACTTGTTGCTTATTCCTGTCACCAAGCGATAAGAGCCTAAGAGTCTTGGGTACTTAAGAGAGCCTCGCTCCACCCTCCCTCTGGGGAATCTGTAACAAGAAATCCATTTGACAGTTAGTCACACGCTATGACTTGTTGGCACGTACTTTAGGGTATAAAAAAGGTGTGCTCACTTGGTCGCTCGAACCCTTGAGTGGGGAGACCTAGTTGTGGGCAATCCTTCGCCAGCGAGAGTCTTTGTCTATACTCCCACAAACCCACACGTAGACCGGAGTTGTATAGCTTATAGCAACTATTTCCTTGTGTTTGTGGACCATCCTCATTTGGATGCAGTTGGACTTCTTGTCAGAAATGCGAGCTTGTTGGGCCATTTAAACTGGGACAAGTTCGTATCCTATGACAATTGGGCCAAAAACTTCTGAAATGTTGATGGGACACTCTGTAAAAATGATCTTTGTATGCTCTTGTTTGGGAACATTGTTGTTTGGATCCATTCGGACCTTTTATCATGGGACATGGGCTTGTTGGGCCACTTAAACTGGGACAAGAACGTATCTTATGGTGATCGGGCCAAAGGCTTCTAAAACGCCAATGGGCCATTATATGTTTGTGTTTAGGAACATTATCATTTGGATACGGTTGGGCTTCTTGCCATGAGATGTGAACTTGTCAGGCCACTTAAACTGGGACGAGTTCACTCCCGTGATAGTAAGCCCAAAAGCTTCTAAAATGATGATGGGCCAATTTGTGTGAAAATTTTAATAAGTTAATATATTCCTTGTACCGCATACATCTCATGCACCTCATGCATACATGCATCATGCTAACCCTTGCGTTCTGAAAGCCATCATAGATATCCGTTGGGTTAGGAAAAAGGGAAGACTTGTTAAGAAGCCAATAGCAGATATGAGTGAATCAGAAAATGAATCAACTCGTATGGATCAGTTTGAGAACAGTCTCACCAAGATTACTGAACAGTTACAAGCCTTGACTGCTGCTGTGGCTAATATGGTTGTGCCCCGTGCTGGGGGAGATTCTGAGAATGTGAGGCGTGAAGAGCCTCTGAATGGGTTGGGGGATGATATACCCACTTTTGATGACGACATGGCAGAATATGCAACAAACAGAGTGTTTGGGTCTCAGGACGAGATACAGAAACTTCGTGACCAGGTGGAGTCAGTTACCCGTAAGATGAAGGGTAAGGATGAAGACTTACTAGACTATGAGGCGATGACCTTTGAGGAACAACTGCCGGCTCAGTTTAAAATGCCCGACATGGCTAAGTTCAATGGGAATGGGGACCCGAGGGTCCATCTCCGACAATATGTCGCGGTAATGAGTTCAGTAGGCCTGTCACAACGCCAAGCTCAGAGAATGTTCGGGATGTCGCTTGAGGGGGCACCGGTAGTTTGGTATCACGGCCTTGAGAAAAAAGTTAAGGAAGATTGGAGAGAACTAGCTGATGCTTTTCTAAAGTAATATGTTACAGACTTGGAGATTGATCTATCACTCCGTGATTTGGAGAACACCAAGCAGACGCAGGAGGAAAGCTTCAAAGACTATGTGGATCGCTGGAGAAGCCAGCTCCTGAAAATGCAGACTCGGCCCTCAGAGAAGGACCAGATCAAAATGATCATCAAGGGCACCAAGCCCTATATTTACAGAAAGCTGAGGAGGATGGCCTCCATGATTGGCGACTTTCGACAGTTGAGGGAGATTGTCATGGACATCGAAGAAGAAGAGGCTGAGAACAGAAAGTTCTATGGAAAGAATATGAGCACTTTTGGGGGGCATCCTGAGAACAAGCGCACTGCTGCCGAGGTTGCTGCCATCAAGAACCGACATTTCTCTAACCTGGGGAGGCCTTTATCTAAGGTACTTGAGAAGCTGAAGGTGCAAAGACTCATAAAACCCTTGGAGCCTAAACCACTTCCAGATCCTATACCACCCAACCTCGACCTAAGCATGTACTGTCACTTCCATCAGAGGAGAGGCCACGAAACTGACATTTGCACCCGCCTTAGGCATGAGATCCAAATCCTCATTTATTCCCATAAAATACATGATCCTGATAAAGAACAACCCAAAACAAATTGTAACCCTCTACCAAACTACCACTCTGTTCCACCACCCACTTATATGATCAACTCCGGCTTGCCCGAAACTTTCGTCCTCCAAACCCTCAACCACCAAGCTTCTTACATGGATGGGAGTGAAAAACCATAGTCCAAGGAAGAAGGCAGTGTTGCGGATGATGGAGTTGTCCCTCCTAGTCTATTTGATCCAACATTTTCTTAAAATATAGACATTGATTTTGTTTACTTGTTCGAACTCTTTTCTCAACGACAATAAAGACGTTAATTTCATTTACTTGCCTAAGCCTCTTCCTACAAAACGAGTATATTTGATAAAAGCATCCAACCTTGGTACTATGATACACAGTGATGCTTAGAATACGGAGAATCTTCGAAAGCGGTAACAGTACAATCAGTTTCAGTTTTGGGGATGAGTCCCAGGGCCGAGGCCCACATCAGTAACAGCTTGGGGGCGAGGCCCACATCAGCATCAGTTTAGAGGCTAAGGCCCACATCAGTTTCAGATTTAGGGATGAGTCTCAGGGCCGAGGCCCACTTCAGTTGCAGTTTATGGGCTAAGGTCCACATCACTTTCAGATTTAGGGATGACTCCCAGGGCCGAGGCCCACTTCAGTTGCAGTTTTGGGGCTAAGGCCCACATCAGTTTCAGATTTAGGGATGAGTCCCAGGGCCGAGGCCCACTTCAGTTGCAGTTTATGGGCTAAGGCCCACATCATTTTCAGATTTAGGGATGAGTCCGAGGGCCGAGGCCCACTTCAGTTGCAGTTTTGGGGCTAACGCCCACATCAGTTTCAGATTTAGGGATTAGTCCCAGGACCGAGGCCCACTTTAGTTGCAGTTTTGGGGCTAAGGCCCACATCAGTTTCAGATTTAGGGATGAGTCCCAGGGCCGAGTCCCACTTCAGTTGCAGTTTTGGGGCTAAGGCCCACATCAGTTTCAGTTTAGGGATGAGTCACAGGGCCGAGGCCCACATCAGCATCAGTTTGGGGATGAGTCCCAGGGCCGAGGCCCATATCAGTGTCAGCTTGGGGGCAAGGCCCACATCAGCATCAGTTGAGGGGCTGAGGCCCACTTCAGTTTCAGTTTAGGGATGAGTCCCAGGGTCGAGGCCCACATCAGTGTCAGCTTGGGGGCAAGGCCCATATCAGCATCAGTTGAGGGGCTGAGGCCCACTTCAGTTTCAGTTTTGGGGATGAGTCCCAGGGTCTAGGCCCACGCCAGTATCAGTTTCAAGAAATAGTCTCAGGGGGGCGAAACCCACATCATCCGCATCAATCTCGCCGAAAATGGCACTCCGGAAGTGGAGCATGGTTCGAAAATGGACTACACTGAAAATGGCACTCCGAAAATGGAGCACAGTTCAAAAATGGCCCAAGGAAGACCTAACCCAACGGATAGGAACATTCATGCATGCATACACGTAACACATTTTGCATCCTTTTGTGTTTGTTTTGTTTTGTATTCGCAGGTTTGTAACGGAAAAGACCATCCCATCAGATAATGGTTCAAAAATGAGCCACATTCACATACAGACGCCGAAAATGGCACTCCAAAATGGAGCACATACAACAGACGTCGAAAATGGCACTCCAAAATGGAGCACATACAACAGACACCGAAAATGGCACTCTAAAATGGAGCACATACAACAGATGCCGAAAATGGCACTCCAAAATGGAGCACAGACAACAGACGCCGAAAATGGCACTCCAAAATGGAGCACATACAGGAGACTCCGAAAATGGCACTCCAAAATGGAGCACATACAGCAGATGCCGAAAATGGCACTCCAAAATGGAGCACAGACAATAAGACGCCGAAAATGGCACTCCAAAATGGAGCACAGACAACAGACGCCGAAAATGGCACTCCAAAATGGAGCACATACAGCAGACGCCGAAAATGGCACTCCAAGATGGAGCACATACAGCAGACGCCGAAAATGGCACTCCAAAATGGAGCACATACAACAGATACCGAAAATGGCACTCCAAAATGGAGCACAGTTCGAAGGTGGACCACCCAATCAACTCAACTCAAAGACAGCATGCAAGTCAGGTGGCAGCTGGTGAGCCAGGTAAGTGAAAATGCATTGCATAACTTTGATAGGATTGTCACTGTTACACATTACACAAGTCCCATCCAAGTGGGGGCGACTATAGGCACTGCATTTTTGCATATAGTCCCTATGATGAGTCTCATTTGGAGGCACTACCTTTTAAGTCACGGAAGTCGCGGAAAACGGACATCGGAAGGGGAAATTTAAAAGAAACAAAGTTTACTGTTTGCGTTCGTGCTACGTTCGTGTACACGTTCGAACGTCAAACAGATTGCGGGCATTCATGCCGCGTTCGAATCGGCGTTCAAATGGTGTCGGTAATTCTGGTTTTGCTGATAGCCTCACACCAAGCCCAATTCACCCAAGCCCATAAAACACAACCCAATTAAATAAAATATTAATTAAATAATATACCAAATTAAATAAAACATCAAATTAAATCATGCCTAATTAAAATCAATCAATAAATATTATTCCTAATTAAAAAAATTAACTTCCTAATCTAGCCAAGACATGCTCCCCAATCAAATATTGACTCCCTTATTAAACCAAATCTTGTCCCTAATCACTCTTTGGTTTTCCTTACATAACACCAAATCATATCCCCCATTTAATACACAAAATCCCTTCCTTGCAAGCAAGGATTTTCCCCCCACATTTGCCTATAAAAAGAACCATTCACCACACATCTAAACCCTAGCTCATTCACACAAGAACACAGACACAAGAAACACAAAGAGCCTCTCTAACTCAAAGACAAGCACAAAATATTTCTCTTCTCCTCCTACACCCTTAGCCGAAAATCACAGCCCCATAAACACTATCCACCACTGAAAATCACCAACCAAATACATCACTCTCCATACACACAAAACAGTCCCTAAAACACACCGAAAAAATAGCCCTTAAACCGACACAAAACCAGTGAACAAATTACCCCAAAACAGTGGCCTTACACACCTGAAACAGTGACCAGAAAATACAGAGAAAACAGCAACAAAATGGAGTGAAAACAGCAGCCCAAACAACGGAACAGCGAGGAAAGAAGTGAACCAGTGAACCGGAGGAGTTGCGGAGCATCAACCCTTCCGACGACCGTATACCGTACTTCCGAGAGACGATTTAAAAGGTTAGACCTGAGGGCACTATCTCTTATTTATCTTTATTCTTATTTTTAATCATTTATCAAATCTATTTCATATGAGAGTCGTCTATGGATGCATGTTGTGGTTTTGAATAAAATGAAAAATGCGTCGCCTCTTGTGGTATATAGGATGGAAACCCGGACATAAATTTCATAGCCGATTCCGAATGTACGGTAGTATGATCTGTACTCGGGATACAACTCCATGTACCACTTGAGTACACGGCACATACTTTATTTTATCTTGATGTGTTTATTGGCGTTATTTATTTTCTGCATTTTATTTGTTGGAGTAATGATGAGATGAAGCGCATGGGCTTAGTAAGTGCGATCAAAGGTCCTCTAATTTGAGAGGTTAAAATTCTTTGCCATGATGCTTCGCCGCGCCGGATAATGTGTGTTCGATTGGATGTGAGATATGTTCAATCGGATACACGAAATCCGATATTGTTGTCTTTACTTTTTATATATGTATTGTGTTGCTTGCGCATGGGCTTAGTAAGTGCGATCAAAGGTCCTCAAATTTTAGAGGTTAAAATCCTTTGCCACGATGCTTCGCCACGTCGGATAATGTATGTTCTATTGGATGTGAGATACGTTCAATCGGATGCACGAAATCCGACATCGTGTCTTTACCTTTTGTATATGTATTGTGTTGCTTGCGCATGGGCTTAGTAAGTGCGATCAAAGGTCCTCTAATTTAAGAGGTTAAAATCCTTTGCCACGATGCTTCATCGCACCTTGTATCTCGTTATTTACCTTTTTATGTATGTATTGTGTCCCATTTTGTGTATCAGGTCTGTTCCCGTTCGAATACGTTCTCGAACGCTATACGAACGCGAACCTTCTGTTTCCCGTTCGAACGCGTTTTACAAACGCTACTCGAACGCGCATGAATTTTGTTTCATCAGGTCTGGATCCGTTCGAACGCGTTCTCGAACACTATACGAACGTGAACCTTCTGTTTCCCATTCGAACGCATTTTACAAAAGCTACTCAAACGCACATGCATTTTGTTTCATCAGGTCTGGTCCCGTTCGAACGCGTTATCAAACGCCACACGAACGTGAACCTTCTGTTTACCATTCGAACGTATTTACGAACACTACACGAACGCGCACACACTGAACTGAGTTTGTCTCATCATATTTTATGCATTTGTATACCTCTTTAGTTATCTATTCCCATTATGCGCTTAATTGTCTTTCCTCAATACATATGCTTGTATAAATATTATTTGTTCGCGCTTCTGTGTCTATCAATGTGAAATTGTATGCTTTCCATGTGTCAATTTATCTTTATGTATGAATTCAGACATATATTATATGCAAGTAGATTGCATGCAAATCCGGACATAGATTATACGTAAATAGGCGGCATGCAAACATTAAAAATGTGTTATAACTTAGATATGAGCTTTGTATTTATGCATGCGAGATTATGAGTAAATTTTCATTGGAAATATTTTGCTTAGGCTTGGCTAAATTATTGCATGAATCATAATATTACAAGTGGCACAAGTAAGGGACCATTCCGAACCCAACGGTTTGAGGTCTTCCCTTGCGAGGGGTGAGTGCGGCCTTAAATATTTGTCCCGGTTCACACAGGGTGGCGACTCCATGTTATTTATCCGGTTTAGTTCCCCCGCCAACTATTTCGTACTCACAACCGGGCCCGCGAGCCCGGAACAACGTCGTCCACTTTCTGTGTCCTATAACCGTGAATAGTGAGCTCCCTCTAGGGGAAAGGTTTGTGTGTCTTTTTATAGGAGTGGGTTAGGGTTGTCCTTGTATGGGTAGGAAATGAAGATTGTGTAATTATAGGGAATATTTAATTGGTTTGTTAGAAGGAAATGATTTATTTAATTTAGGAAGGTGATTTATTTAGTTTAGAAAATGGATTTATTTAATTTATTTAATTTGGACATGTGATTTATTTAAATTAGAAAGGTGATTAATTAGATTTATTTAATTTAGGAAGGTGATTTGATTTGATTTTAATCATGTGTTTAATGTGTTGGATATTTTTGAGGGGATTTAGTGGGCTTGGTGTGGATTGCGGGGTTTTGGGACAAAGATGAATTTTAAAACAGAGATCCAACTAGCGAACCCAAAGCTAAGCAAACAAATTAAGTCCAACATGGTATTGATTTCTGACTTATCCCTTCCGACGTCCGTTTCCCGCGACTTCCGCAACTTAAAGAGTATTGCCTCCATACGAGGCTCATCATCGGGACTTATATGTAAAAATGTAGTGCCTACAGTCGCCCCCACTTTGATGGGACTTGTGCAGTGTGTGACAGTGACAACCCTATCAAAGTTATGCATGCATTTTTACTTACGTGGCTCGCTAGCTGCTATCTGACTTGCTGCTGCTTCGAACAGAGTTGATATGAGGTGATTCATTCCTGAACCGTTACTTGAGGTGGTACATTCCCGAACCGTTACTGTGAGGTAGTCCATTCCCGAACCATTACTGAGTTGAGACGAGGGTCTTGTTCCCGAATTATGATGAGGATCTTGTTCCCGAATTGAGATGAGGGTCTTGTTCCCTGAATTGAGTTGAGATTGATGGCGAGGTGCTGTGACCCCTGGGTATTGTTCCCGAACCACCGAGTGGGTTTTGTTCCCGAAGTGAGCTGAGGGTTTTTTTCCCTAATTGAGTTGTTGGTCTTATTCCCGATTGTGGGTCTTGTTCCCAAATTGAATTGCGGGTCTTGTTCCCGATTGTGGGTCTTGTTCCCAAATTGAATTGTGGGTTTTGTTCCCGATTGTGGGTCTTGTTCTTAAATTGAATTGCGGGTCTTGTTCCAAAAATTGAATTGCGGGTCTTGTTCCCGATTGTGGGTCTTGTTCCCAAATTGAATTACGGGTCTTGTTCCCGATTGTGGGTCTTGTTCCCAAATTGAATTGTGGGTCTTGTTCCCGATTGTGGGTCTTGTTCCCTAATTGAATTGCGGTTCTTGTTCCCGACTGTGGGTCTTGTTCCCAAATTGAGTTGAATGTGGGCTTTATTCCTGAACTGTACTGAGAGTGGGCTTTTTTCCCGAGCTGTGTTAAGAGTGGGCTTTATTCTTGAACTGATTGTGGGTTTTGTTCCTGATCTGTGCTGAGAGTGGGCTTTATTCCCGAACTGAACTGATGATGGGCTTTGTTCCCGAACTGTGCTGAATGTGGGCTTTATTCCCTGGGCTTTGTTCCTGAACTGTGTAGAGAGTGGGCTTTGTTCCCAGGGCTTTATTCCCGAACTGTTGATTATGGGCTTTGTTCCCGAGCTTACTGAATGTGGGCTTTGTTCCCGAGCTGTACTGAATGTTGGCTTTGTTCCTGAATTGGGCTGACTGTGGGCTTTGTTCCCGAATTGTGTAGAAAGTGGGCTTTGTTCCCAAACTATGTTGAGAGTGGGATTTGTTCCCAAATTGAGGTGAAAGTGGGCTTTGTTCCCCGGGTTTTGTTCCCGAATTTGTGTAGAGAGTGGGCTTTATTCCCTAACTGTTAATTGTGCAGGCTTTGTTCCCGAACTGAATTGATTGTGGGCTTTATTCCCTGGGCTTTGTTCTCGAACTTGTGTTGATTGTGGGCTTTATTCCCGAACTGTTGTTTGTGGGCTTTATTCCCTGGGCATTGTTCCCGAACTGTTGATTGTGGGCTTTATTCCCGAACTGAATTAATTATGGGCTTTGTTCCCTGAGCTTTCTTCCCGAACTTGTGTTGACTGTGGGCTTTGTTCCTAAACTGTTGATTGTGGCATTTATTATATAGGCTTTGTTCCCGAACTGTTGATTGTTGGCTTTATTCCCGAACTGAATTAATTATGGGCTTTGTTCCCGAACTTGTGTTGACTATAGGCTTTGTTCCCGAACTGTTGATTGTGGGCTTTATTCCCTGGGCTTTGTTCCCGAACTTGTGTTGACTGTGGGCTTTGTTCCCGAACTGTTGATTGTGGGCTTTATTCCCTGGGCTTTGTTCCCGAATTTTTGTTGATTGTGGGCTTTATTCCCAAACTGAATTGGTTGTGGGCTTTGTTCCCGAACTGTTGATTATGGGCTTTATTCCCTAGGCTTTGCTCCCGAACTTGTGTTGATTGTGGGCTTTATTCCCGAACTGTTGATTTTGGGCTTTATTCACTGGGCTCTGTTCCCGAACGGTTGATTGTGGGCTTTATTCCCTGGGCTTTGTTCCCGAACTGTTGATTGTGGGCTTTATTCCCGAACTGAATTAATTATGGGCTTTGTTCCCTGGGCTTTGTTCCCGAACTTGTGTTGACTGTGGGCTTTGTTCCCGAACTGTTGATTGTGGACTTTATTCCTGAACTGAATTAATTATGGGCTTTGTTCCCGAACTTGTGTTGACTGTGGGCTTTGTTCCCAAGTTGTACTTAATGTGGGCTTTATTCCCTGGGCTTTGTTCCCAAACTGTATCGATTAGGGCTTTATTCCCGAACTGTGTAGTGAGTGGGCTTTGACCGGCGTAAACACACACGTATAACGCAAGCGTACGTATCGTTCAAGTAGTATAAAAAGTATCAATCCCACGAGGACTTAATACCTAAGTTATTAATTTTATGAGGTTAAATGATTACTAGTATCTAACAGTTTGTTTAATTTGATTTGAAATAGCGACGATTCTAAATTTAAAGACAAGTAAATGAAATTGTTTGAAGGTAGATTTTAAGAAAATTCAATATTAAAAACTATCTAGGGTTGTGATTTATTCCAATATTATTTAAAGATAAAGTAATTATCTTATAGTTGGGTAAAATATTGATTTATTAACCTGGAACACTAATTTATGTAAAAGCCTCTTCCGATGGTCAATTACAAATACCTAGTATAATCCAATTGAACCATATGTCTATGTCAACCAAATTACCTAGATTCATTAAGATTAAATTCCAATTATGGCTACCCTCGCCCAACAGGTATATTCCTATCCTGTAAGGAAATCTATTAAAAGGGTTATCTATCCTTAAGGAAGATCGTGGGCTATTGAGTCTAAGGTCTTAAACTTAAAATCCCTATGTCTAGTTCATTTTAAGTTTACCTAATCAATTTAATTAATGGCCAGTTAATTAAAGAGCATTAAGATTAAGACTCAATAAATATTTCTTTATATTACCCAAATTATAATCTAACCCTTATAAACCCGTGATATTGAATTTCATCACAACCCTAAATAACTAACTTAGTTATGACACATAACTAGGGCTTAAAACTTTTAAAAGAGTTATAATAAAATTGCATAAAGTGAATGCGGTAAAATAAATGCTGAAAGTGAAATAAAATAAAATTGCTAAGATAAAAGGAATTACTTCTACTAATACTAATTAGATTTCTCCCATAATATAATATAAGCTTTGCAAAATATTATTAACCAGCCATATAGGCGGTATATTGATTTATCAGTTAAAAATAACCAGCCATAAAGGCGGAATATGAAAACAACCAGCCATAAAGGCGGAATCATTATATAAACCAGCCATATAGGCGGAGTGAAAATAACCAGCCATAAAGGCGGAATATGAATTTTATTACCCACCGACCAATCTGGCGGTATCCTGATTAAGTCAATTTAAAACTTGAATATATTATAATTATGGGAGAATAATCTAAGAAGTAAAAGTAAAAGAATTACCTTTTACCCTAACAAAGGGACGTTACCTCCTCATTATGAGTAGTATAAACTGTAAAATAAAGAAAGTACATTATTATTACTATTAAAAAGTAATTACAAAACTTGAATTTAAAGAACTAGAGAGCGAAACTCTCAATTTAGAACTAAGAAGTGAGAGAGAATGGTACACTGAAAACTGAAATTTCGAGTTCTATTTATAGGCACGGATAAGGGTCCAGCGTCGCGCCGCCAAAATTGCACTAGCGTCGCGACGCTGGGTACAGTAGGACACGTGTCACGCGCTGGTTGGTCGGCTCAGAATCTTATCCGATGACGTGGCAATGTTCATGACGTCATTGCTTGCGTCACGATGACGTGTCAACTGTTCATGACATCATTGCTTGCGTCACTCTGATGATGTGGAAGGCGACGTGGCGACACGTGGGGCGGTGGCCGTCAGACGAATGAGAGGTTGACACGTGTCGCGTTGTGATTGGCTGATGCTGACGTGGCATATTGACTTGGTTGACTTGCTGACGTGGCGGCTGATGTGGAAGATGATGTGGCGACACGTAGGATGACACGTGGGGCGGTGGCCGTCCGAGCAATGAGATTTCGACACGTGGCACGGCGCATTTTAACATCTCCGTTGTGATGGTGACACGTGGCACGGCGTACGTTAGCAAAGTCAACTTTTCTCAGATTCTGATTTTGTGGACCCGGCGCATGTTAGCAGATTCGGCGCACACTGGGCGTCGCGACGCTAAAGGTCTGGGCGGCGCGACGCGGAAATGACGATTTTGCCCTTTTTGTCCAATTTTGTCTAATTTACCCCAAAACACCTCCAGAATGTCCTGAAACTTTATTTATCTACAAAATAACACAAAACACATCAAAATATTCACAAAACTCAAGAAACTATACAAAATATTAGGTTTAAATGAGTGGGAAATAGTGATAGAAATACCACTCATCAGGCTTTGTTCCCGAACTGAATTGATTGTGGGTTTTATTCCTTGGGCTTTGTTCCCGAAATGTTTGTCTTTGCCGCTTTTCTTTTTCTTCAAAACCTTGGAACAAAAAAAAATATGTGCATGTGACGTGTATGCATGTATGCATGGATGTATTTCCTATTCCAATGGGTTAGGCCTTCCGTGTACTCCCCGGTGCCCTTTGCCTACAAATGTCTCTGGTCGCCCCCTGTGTCTGATTATAATTTCCTTATGTCGGTTCTACTCTGGTGATTGCTCAGTTTTCTTGGTCTCATGACTTAAGATTTCATTATGTCCCTTATTCCCGAGGTGGTAGACCGGTCGCCCCCAGACTCGGTTTAGCTTTCTGCTCTTCATTTCTTGCACTCGGCCAAAGTAGATCATGTGATGTGCCATTCCATATCGACATACTATATTGCCTCTTACGAAATGGTCCCAATAGTTATATATATTGTTGCCCTTAAAGAATGCCCTAGTATGAAACCAGAGAACCTTCAAAACATTCAATGAAACTCAAATCCAAGTATTTGAATAAATGATCTAAGCCAGACTCAAAGTGTGTGTGTGTGTGTGTGCAAATGTTCTTTTGCAGATTCATCCCCAGGTAAGCCAACTTAATGATTTCATCAAAAAATTGGGATCGATGGGTCAAACCAACCTAAATGTTTCAATTATGCCTGCAGTTGTTTTCTGTGCTCAATGTGGTATGGTTTTCTTTCTCTTTTGTCTCTTTCTTTTTTTCTTTTCATTTTGAACTTCTTTTTTTTCTTTTTCTTTTTCTTTTTCTTTTTTTTCTTTTTCTTTTTCTTTTTTTTTCAACACACCTACCCTTTAAGGTAGCATTTCTCCTCATGGTGGTCCTAATACTCGCCCATGGGTAGCTTCACGCTTATCGATTATAGGTGGTTCAATTCTTTTCTTTAGAGACTTTTCTTTTATTTTCAATCATGCCACACAACATAACACAAGCAAATCATGATAGACATTTAGGCGAACGGTCATTCACCGACCTACAATTTCTTTAACTAGTCACTTTGCCAACTACTCAGGTTTTCACTGCTAAGAACCATAATCAAGTGCTTACGAGTCTAACATAGATTAATTACTTAAAGTATCAGATAAAAGCACATCAAGAGTTTATCGTTTCTAAGATTTCACCCTAAAGTAAACAATTTCATCATCGGACTTATGTCTAACTATTAAGGACTAAGAACAAACAATTTGTTTTTCTTTTTTTTTTTGGGCCCACCATGGTCTTTCTATCATTGCCGTAAAATTTCTGTTTCTCGGCTTCCTTTTCCCGATATCCATGTTTGCTAAACTCTTCTTGACAAATATTTTTTTTTCTCTAACCCAACGAATATCTATGATGGCTGTTAAGACACGGGGTTAATATGATGTGTGTATGCATGAGATGCATGAAATGCGTGCGATGCATGAGATATAATATGCATGTGGTTATAAAAAGCATAAAGGGGTGGCTTCTATGAGATATATGACTATGGTTCATATGCAGGTTTATAGGAGTGTAGACAAAGGCTCCCGCTGGCGAAGGATTGCCCACAACTAGGTCTCCCCACTCAAGGGTCTGAGCGACCAAGCTAGCGCACCTTTTTTTATACGCTAAGGTACGTGCCACCGAGTGATGATACATGACTGGCTGTCAAATGGATTCTTATTGAAGATTCCCCAGAGGGAAGGTGGAGCGGACTCTCTTAAATACCCAAGCCTCTTAGGCTCTTATCGCCTTGTGACAGGAATAGAAAATGGTCCTCTAATTAGTCCATCACGGTAAGCTTCGGGTAAATGGTTATCTAGGTGTCTTCACAGCTTTTCCCTTCAGCTATAGAAAGGTAGTGAATGACGAAAAAAAGACACCAAACCATTACCTAGCTTTAATAATACCTTAATAAACCCCATTCAACCCACTATAGACACGGTAACTAAAGCACAAATCACAAACATTACAAGACATTATTTCGGGGCCGATTCTCATCCCTAGTGGAGTCGCCAGACTGTATGACACAGAAATCGGCGACGTTATCCAAGCTCGCGGTCCAGTGGGAGTACGGAGTAGCCCACGGGGAAACTAAAAGTCGGAAATAAAATGGAGTCGCCACCCAGTGTGAACTGGGAAAAATGATTTAAGGCGCACTCCCTGCAAGGAAAATACTCAAACAGTGGGTTCAGAAATGGTCATCTTAATTATGCCACTGTAAGAACACGGATTTATGCGATAATATAACCGAACTACTACAACATACATACGCCAGAATAACCTATATATAAGTTGGCATATAACATTATATCTAAGTTTGCATGCCATAAAGTAGAACCTATATATAAGTTTGCATCCAAAGAAGAAATCGACATAAGGCAAGCACCCAATCTCACGAACATATTAAATAAGTAAAGTGGGAATAATAAAATGCTAATAAGCAAAATAAATGCGGGACAATAAAATGTGGCCAAAGAACTGCGGCCGTTTCAATTATAGAAATTGCATACTGATGAGCGGAAAATATATCAATATTTACCGCCCCTTTTACTTAATATTTTGTTTAGTTTCTCGGGTTTGATGAACGTTTTGATGTGTTTTAGTTTATTTTGCAGATAAAATAATATCGGGTCTTAATGAAATCATTTAGGACGAAATGTGGATCAAATAAGGGCAATTATTGGACTTGATATATTAATTTTGAAGATTGGAAATTTGAAAGGGCGTTTTGACGAAGTGCAGTTTTGGAAATTCCAGTTTTGTGCATCTGTCGTATTTTGGGCATAACTTTTTACTCAGATATCGGATTGAGCTGATTCAAGTTCCAGATTAAAGAAGACTCAAAGATCTACAACTTTGAAAGAGAAAATATTTTCGAATTCTGATGATTTCATGACCGAAATTGATGAACCATCCAGAAGTGTGTGGAGTGTAATTATTAAAAGTCATTATCAATCATTTTCAAAGCAAAATATTAATTAATTAATAATTAATAAAAATTATCAAATCAACACCAAACAAGATAAGCAATTAGTGGAGCAATTATGGATTTGGTGGAGTAATTAATGGAGAAATTAATAATGGATTTGGTGGAGAAATTGATGGATGATTTGATGGTGGCAAAATTTTGCCTATAAATACCAAGCCATTTCATTTGTAAAATTCATACTTTCTTCCTTGAAATTCTTAATGAATAAATAAGAAGATTGTATCTAGTTTGTTTATTTTTAGTTTTCAGTAATTAATTTTCAGTTTCGCACTTTCTTTTATTTACTTTTCAGTTTTTACTTTCCGCAATTTACTTTTACTCACAATACTTTTCTTTCTTTAATTTTTCAGTTTTTACTTTTCAGTAATGAGGAGGTAATTTCCCAAGCTAGGGTGAAAGGTAATTCTTTTACTATTACTATTTAGATTAATCTCCCTTAAAAATAATATATTCACTATTTAAAATACTGATTAATAAAGGATACCGCTATATTGGTCGGTTGGCAATTCAATTTAATCTGGTTTAAACCTGACTAATCAAGGATACCGCCAGATTGGTCGGTTGGTAAATTTATTTTGGTACCGCCTTTATGGCTGGATTATGGACAAATATTACCGCCTATATGGCTGGTTGGACTTAATTTGACTTAATCAGGATACCGCCAGATTGGTCTGGTGGTTGGTAAAATAATATCACAAGTTTATATATTATTTTATGGGAGATATCTAAATTAGTAGTAGTAAAAGTAATTCCTTTTACCTTAGCTTTTTATTTTATTGTAATTTACTTTTCAGCTTTTACTTTACCGCAATTACTTTCAAGCATTTTCATTTTATGTCTTTTACTTTTAAGTTTTTATTAGCCCTAGTTATGTGTGGTAACTAAATTAGTTATCTGGGGTTGTGATGAAATCCAATATCACCGTTTTATAAGGGTTAGATTATAGCTTGGGTAATATAAAGATTTATTTATTGTGTCTTAAACTTAATGCTTTTTCATTAACTGGCCATTAATAAAATTGATCTGGTAAATCTAAAATGAACTAGACATAGGGATTTTAGGTTTCAGCCTTAGACTCAATAGCCCACGATCTTCCTTGAGGATAGATAACCCTTTAATAGATTTCCTTACAGGATAGGAATATACCTGTTGGGCGGGGGTAGCCATAATTGGAACTTAAACTTAATGAATCCAGATAATTTGGTTGACATAGACATATGGTTCAATTGGGTTAAACTGGGTATTTGTGTCTGACCATCGACAGAGGCTTACACATAATTTAGTGTTCCAGGTTAATAAATCAATATATTACCCAACTTTAAGATAACCACTTCATCTTTAAAATGATATTGGAAGAAATCACAACCCTAGATAGTTTTTAATATTGAATTTTCTTAAAACCTATTTTCGACAATTTTATTTACTTGCTTTTAAATTTAGAATCGTCACCATTTCAAATCAATCAATCAACTTGTTAGATATTAGTAATCATTTGACCTCATAAAATTAATAGTTTAGATATTAAGTCCTCGTGGGATCGATATTTTTATACTACTTGAACGATACGTGCGCTTGCGTTATACGTGTGTGTTTACGCCGGTCAAGTTTTTGGCGCCGTTGCCGGGGACTTATTTATCTTTCACTATTAATTTAGGGGTTAGATACGTTACTTGTATCTAATTTCTTTTTACTTATTGTTTTTGTTTTCTTGTGTTTCAGGTTCTCAGAAACTACATGAGACGAACCAGAAGCTTTGAACTCCGATCGCTTGACCCAGAAATTGAAAGAACCATCAGACAGTTGAGAAGGGAAAGGCGAGAAGGCCAAGAAGCTTTAGTCAACATGGAACCTGAACCTTTGAACGTTGCACCACCAATTCCCATTCGAGACAGAACCATTCCGGTGATTGACAGACTCATTTCTTGCATTGTACTTCCTCCCTTACCAGCAAATGCATGTGACATCAAAACATGCATTCAGATGATTCAGCACTCAGTTCAGTTGGGGGGAATGCAACTGAAGATCCGAATTCCCACATCAGCAACTTCCTGGAAGTTTGCGGCACTTTTAATTACAACCGAGAAGCGGAAGAAGCAATGAGACTGCGAGTTTTTCCATACTCCTTGAAGGACAGAGCTAAAGCTTGGCTACATTCACTACCACCAGGTTCTATCACAACTTGGAACACTTTAGCCACCAAATTTCTTGCAAAGTACTTTCCACCAGCCAGAACCGGAAAGCTGAGGAATGACATCACATCCTTTGTACAACAAGATTCAGAATCCCTCTGCGAAGCTTGGGAAAGGTACAAAGATTTGCTCCGGAAATGTCCTCACCATGAGATTCCAAAATGGCTTCAAGTTCAAACATTCTATAATGGACTTTCTGGAATAATGAGAACCACAATCGATGCTGCTGCTGGAGGAGCCTTGATGGCAAAAGGAGAAGATCAAGCCTGGGACCTAATCGAAGAAATGGCCAACAACAATTCCTTGTGGCCAACAGAAAGGAGCATGATCCAAAGAATTGCAGGAATTTATGAAGTTGGAGCAAACACAGCAGTGAATACCAGGCTGGATCAGATATGCAAATGTCTAGAAACACTTAGCACGCAAGTTGTGAACATCACTGGATCCACAAGTTCACCATATGGAGGAGCACCAGAACCTAAACAACATGAAGAAGAAACGGTGAATTATGTCAACAATTTCAACAGACAGGGGAACAATCCATATTCCAACACCTACAACCCAGGGTGGAGGAATCATCCTAATTTATCATGGAGTAACAATTCAGGCCAACAGCAGAACTATCCACCACCTGAATTTCAGCAACAGAACAAAGGCCAGGAGCATGAAAAAGAACCAGAAATGAAAGAATGGTTTGCAGAGATGTTCAAAAAGCAAGAAGCAAAATACGATGCTATGTTTCAATCCCAAGCAACATTAATTCAAAGTCAATATGCTTCTATTAAAGCACTGGAGAATCAAATGGGACAACTGGCATGCTCAGAGTTACAGACCGCCAGGTACCCTTCCTAGCAACACAGAGCCAAATCCAAGGAACATGGAAGGAAGCAATGTCATGCCATCATGTTAAAGAGCGGTACTGAAATCAACAAAGATGTTGGAGTCAATTCAACTGCTGAGGAAGTTCCAAAAGAAACAAAGCAACAAATGGAGGAAAAAGAAGCAAAGGAAAAAGAACAGATCACTCCACCTCCACCTTTTCCTCAACGTCTTCAGAAGAACAAATTGGACAAGCAATTTTCCCGGTTCCTGGAAATATTCAAAAAGCTGCATATCAACATTCCATTTGCAGAAGCGTTGGAACAAATGCCCACCTATGCCAAATTCATGAAAGATATTCTTTCACGAAAACGGAGATTGGGAGATTACGAGACAGTAGCATTAACAGAAGAATGCAGTGCCATCATTCAGAGGAAACTTCCCCCAAAGTTGAAAGATCCTGGCAGTTTCACTGTTCCTTGCGTCATAGGAGAACATAACTTTGGTAAGGCTTTATGTGATTTAGGTGCTAGTGTTAACTTGATGCCTTTTTCTATTTTCAGGAAATTACAGATTGGAGAAACAATGCCAACTTCAGTCTCACTGCAACTTGCTTGATAGAACGCTCGTATTTCCAAGAGGTGTAGTTGAGGATGTGCTGGTCAAGGTTGACAAATTCATTTTCCCAGCAGATTTTATTGTCCTTGATATGGAGGAAGACGCAGACGTGCCAATCATCCTTGGGAGACCATTCTTGGCTACAGGTCGAACCATTATTGATGTACAAAAAGGAGAACTAACCATGAGGGTACAGGACCAAGAAGTAACATTCAATGTTTTCAAGGCCATGAATTTCCCAGATGATGAAAAGAAGGAGGAATGTTTCAAACTCGATGTGATACACAGTACCATTCAGAACTCTGATGAAAGACAAAGTTCTACTGACAAACTTAAAACATGTCAATTGCCTGTGGAGCCTAAAGATATAAACATCTTTTGCACTGAAAGAGCCAATTCTTGCTCTACAAGCAACAGAAGAGAAAAAGTTCCACCAGCTCAACGAATTGGAGGAATTTCACAATCAGCCTTTTGAAGATGCCAAATTGTACAAAGAAAAAGGCAAGAAAAGACATGATGAGAAGTTAGTGCGCATACAACTGGAACCAGGGCAGAAGGTACTGTTAAACAAATCAAGGGTGAAATTCTTCCCATGGAAGCCAAAATCACGGTGGTCAGGTCCATTTGTGATCACCAAAGTTTTACCAAATAGAGCCGTTGAGATACATGATCCTGACGCTAACAAAACTTTCAAGGTTAAAAACAAGCGTGTCAAGCACTACTGGGGAGAATCATTTGAGCGACAAAAAGAAAGTGTTACACTTTCAGATCCAGCTTAACGTTCGAGAAGCCAAGTCTGGCTGACGACTTTAAACTTAGCGCTAGCAGGGAGGCAACCCATGCAATTTGTGTATATATTGTGATTTGGTGTGTGTTTTTTTTTTTGTGTGTTTATTTTTGCAGGATTAGTCATTTCAAAATGGAAGCTGCTCTCGCAAATCTTCGCAAGCAATTTCCTTCTCTCCCTCAAAATCTCTGATGAAAGTTTACAAAGCTCGCTTGGAACGGATGAGGTTACTGACAATTCACGGTGTTCCTAATGATATTCGTTGGGTAATTGAAGCACGAGTCCGATTGGCAGGTGAGTCTTCTGACTCTTTTATTTCACATCTGCCTGGTTTTGGAAGAAGCACCTATTCAAAGAAACGTAGAGCTAAGCAAATGGGTGTTTGTTACAAATGTGCACGATTTAATTGCAACACTCGTTGTCGTTCTTTAGGAATGGTGTCTGATAATCGCGAAGACAAAATTAAATTCATTAGGGATGGCTTGAGAAAGGAGTCTTTAGATGATCTATCTTCGACTCTTGAGACGCATCCCAGTGGATATGTTAATATAGCCATTCACAAATTACATACACAATTCCAAAAGGAAAGACAACTGTTAAGTCTCGGGAATCTGACTCAAAAAGACCCTGTTTGCCAATTTATAAGAAAATTGGATGGGAAGCTTGTCCCTGACGCATAGACGTCAATCAAACCGTTACTTTTCTTGTAAATATTATATCTCTTTGTCTTTTCTTAATAATTGTGATTTGTTTTGTTGTTTTCTTTTAATTTTTCTCCGACAGGATCCAGACCTTTTTTGACTATCACGATTAATTCGTTACTAATCGTCCTCTGGAAGATATTTGTGCTGTTATTACTCACCTTTTTCAGGTACTATAAATTCAGCCCGTCATTGCACTTTTGAAGGCATCCGGAGTTGAAAAAGAAATACATAAAAAATGGAAGCCACTTCAAGAAGACGAGTTGAAAACATCTGCGTGTTTGTTTGCGGTAGTAGTGTTGGTACTAAGCCACAATACATAGAAGCAGCACAGGAATTGGGTCGAGTCTTAGCTGCAAGGAATATGCACTTAATATATGGCGGAGGCAATCTCGGACTTATGGGGATCGTTTCAAAGGCTGTACAGGAAGGAGGCAGTAATGTTTTAGGAATCATTCCAAAACCCTTGGCAGAGGCAAACCTTATTGGATCATCAAACGGAGAGGAACTGATCGTGCCAGGTATGTCTGAACGACTGGTAGAAATGATTAACCGTGCTGATGCTTTTATCGCTTTGCCAGGTGGTTTGGGTACATTGGAGGAAATTTTTATAGTTCTATCTTGGGCGAACCTGAACATACACCAGAAACGCTTGGATTGCTCAATATTGATGGATTTTATGATTTTCTTTGTGTGTTTCTTGATGATGCCCGGAGAAATGGGTTCGTGTCAAAACCTATGAAAGAACTCCTCTTCACTGCCAGAACTGCCCCGGATCTAATTGACCAACTCATAGCCTATGAACCACAAGTTGACCCTATCCTTTCAAAGATAAATTGGTTCGAAGACAATCGTGGTAAGAAGCGTCGAATTAATCTGGATCTTAACCTTTAATTTCCTGTAGATTTTCAGCTAACCAGGTACGACCTTCTTAACTCTCCTATTACTGTTCAAGACATTGGGGACAATGTCTCATTTAGGTTTGGGGAAGGAATTAGTTGATTAGTACCTTGTTTTTAGTTTGTGTGTTGTTTTTATTTTTAGTCCAAAATTTTTCGAAAAATACAAAAAAATTGAAAAATTTTCAAAAAATTACAAAATATTTTGCATTTTTGTGTTTTTATTTTGACTAAAAAAGTGAAATTGGTAAGAGATAGCCGAGTAAGGAGTTTCCACTCCTGAGACGTATCTCAAACCTATTTCGAAACAAGTTAATTTTTGTTTATTTCATTTTGAATTATTTAATTTGTGAATTCTCCTTAAAACTGACTAAAAAGGAATCTTCATATGTTTAGTTAGCAGATATTATCAACATGCATAGTAACATACGGACATGAGCTGTAACTGACAGGATTGTAATATTCAGTGCTATAGTTTAATTGGAGGAAGCATCTCAAAAAGTGATGGAGTAAAAAAAAAAAAAAAAAATAAAGCATCTAAGATCCGGGTTATTAAGTCTGTAAGGGTGTTTTAACACCTAGTGCCCTAAAACCAACTGGTTTGGGAGTCACTGGCCCAAAGCTCGTTACATGGATCAAGGATGTTGCAAAAATATATATATCTGAAGTCTGGGTAATTAAGTCCTTAGGGGTGTCTTAACACCTGGTGCCCTAAAGCCAACTGGTTTGGGAGCCACCGACCCAAAGCTCGCTACATAGGCAGAAGATATTGTATATAAATAAAAAATAGAAAAAAAAAAAAATCAGAAAAATCAAAAAAAAAAAAAAAAAAATTACTCCATTACTATAAAAAGGTGTGAAATCTAATAGAACCTTAGGACAAAAATATTATTCTCTTATCAATTGCACTTGTGACTGTTGTGGGAAAAAATGAGTTGATTAATATTTTGTTAGCTGTGTATATGGAGAATGGTAAAAATAATCGGAGAATTTACTTATTCGGTAATTTAGAAAAACAAAACAACTAGTAACTGGAGTAGTAGAAGTTTCACCTGATTAGTCACTAACATCTTTATTCTCTTTTCGCTTGTCTTTTTGCTTTTGTGTGCATTAGTTTTACTACCTTTTTACTTTGTAAAATGTTTGTGGGTATCATTGCTGTAAACCCTCACGAGACTACAACTCGTCCACTAGGGACACCTAGGGGTTTAAAGGCTTGTTGCATATGCTAAATGCAACCGTGATCCCTACGAAAGTGGCTTAGTTTAATTTTAATTTTATTTTGTTGTTTTGCTCGAGGACTAGCAAAATGTTAGGTTTGGGGGTGTGATGAGCGGAAAATATATCAATATTTACCGCCCCTTTTACTTAATATTTTGTTTAGTTTCTCGGGTTTGATGAACGTTTTGATGTGTTTTAGTTTATTTTGCAGATAAAATAATATCGGGTCTTAATGAAATCATTTAGGACGAAATGTGGATCAAATAAGGGCAATTATTGGACTTGATATATTAATTTTGAAGATTGGAAATTTGAAAGGGCGTTTTGACGAAGTGCAGTTTTGGAAATTCCAGTTTTGTGCATCTGTCGTATTTTGGGCATAACTTTTTACTCAGATATCGGATTGAGCTGATTCAAGTTCCAGATTAAAGAAGACTCAAAGATCTACAACTTTGAAAGAGAAAATATTTTCGAATTCTGATGATTTCATGACCGAAATTGATGAACCATCCAGAAGTGTGTGGAGTGTAATTATTAAAAGTCATTATCAATCATTTTCAAAGCAAAATATTAATTAATTAATAATTAATAAAAATTATCAAATCAACACCAAACAAGATAAGCAATTAGTGGAGCAATTATGGATTTGGTGGAGTAATTAGTGGAGAAATTAATAATGGATTTGGTGGAGAATTGATGGATGATTTGATGGTGGCAAAATTTTGCCTATAAATACCAAGCCATTTCATTTGTAAAATTCATACTTTCTTCCTTGAAATTCTTAATGAATAAATAAGAAGATTGTATCTAGTTTGTTTATTTTTAGTTTTCAGTAATTAATTTTCAGTTTCGCACTTTCTTTTATTTACTTTTCAGTTTTTACTTTCCGCAATTTACTTTTACTCACAATATTTCTTTCTTTAATTTTTCAGTTTTTACTTTTCAGTAATGAGGAGGTAATTTCCCAAGCTAGGGTGAAAGGTAATTCTTTTACTATTACTATTTAGATTAATCTCCCTTAAAAATAATATATTCACTATTTAAAATACTGATTAATAAAGGATACCGCTATATTGGTCGGTTGGCAATTCAATTTAATCTGGTTTAAACCTGACTAATCAAGGATACCGCCAGATTGGTCGGTTGGTAAATTTATTTTGGTACCGCCTTTATGGCTGGATTATGGACAAATATTACCGCCTATATGGCTGGTTGGACTTAATTTGACTTAATCAGGATACCGCCAGATTGGTCGGTTGGTAAAATAATATCACAAGTTTATATATTATTTTATGGGAGATATCTAAATTAGTAGTAGTAAAAGTAATTCCTTTTACCTTAGCTTTTTATTTTATTGTAATTTACTTTTCAGCTTTTACTTTACCGCAATTACTTTCAAGCATTTTCATTTTATGTCTTTTACTTTTAAGTTTTTATTAGCCCTAGTTATGTGTGGTAACTAAATTAGTTATCTGGGGTTGTGATGAAATCCAATATCACCGTTTTATAAGGGTTAGATTATAGCTTGGGTAATATAAAGATTTATTTATTGTGTCTTAAACTTAATGCTTTTTCATTAACTGGCCATTAATAAAATTGATCTGGTAAATCTAAAATGAACTAGACATAGGGATTTTAGGTTTCAGCCTTAGACTCAATAGCCCACGATCTTCCTTGAGGATAGATAACCCTTTAATAGATTTCCTTACAGGATAGGAATATACCTGTTGGGCGGGGGTAGCCATAATTGGAACTTAAACTTAATGAATCCAGATAATTTGGTTGACATAGACATATGGTTCAATTGGGTTAAACTGGGTATTTGTGTCTGACCATCGACAGAGGCTTACACATAATTTAGTGTTCCAGGTTAATAAATCATATATTACCCAACTTTAAGATAACCACTTCATCTTTAAAATGATATTGGAAGAAATCACAACCCTAGATAGTTTTTAATATTGAATTTTCTTAAAACCTATTTTCGACAATTTTATTTACTTGCTTTTAAATTTAGAATCGTCACCATTTCAAATCAATCAATCAACTTGTTAGATATTAGTAATCATTTGACCTCATAAAATTAATAGTTTAGATATTAAGTCCTCGTGGGATCGATATTTTTATACTACTTGAACGATACGTGCGCTTGCGTTATACGTGTGTGTTTACGCCGGTCACATACCCAGGTGGACGTATTACAGGTCCAACGAGCATGCCGTTTCCAGGACGACAAAATAAAATATAACAAGGATTGACCTCAGGTCTTACATTTTAAGTCACTTCTCGGGATAGTGCGTTTATGTGGCCGTCGGAAGGGTTAATGCTTGTAATCTTTTCTGGTTCATGGTTCAATGTTTTCATTCGTGACGGGTTCACCGTTTGGGGCTGCTTGTTTCTCATTTTTGATGATGTTTTGGTTGATATTGTCGCTACTGTTTGGTTGTCTTTGGGACTACTTTTTGGGGTTATTTTAGGGAATATATTTGGTTATTTTAGGGACTGCTGTTGCGTGTTGAGGGCTCTGCACGGGTGTGTAGGTGTGTGCGCGTGAGTTGGTTAGTATACTGGGACGTGTGTGCGTGAGTGAATTGGTAGTTGTTATGCATGGGGGCTGGTGGCTGGTGGTGAGTGAGCGAAGGGCTTTGTTTTTCATGTGTGCATGGGTTGTGAAGGCTCACGCTGGTCGGTGTGGGATGTGGATTTGAGAGGTGGGATGATGAGGAGAGGGTGAAGGGTGTTTGTTACGTGAAGTGTTGGTTGATCTCGTTTGTGTGGTCTTTGTGTGCTGATAGAAGGGTGCTGCTGAATGTGAGTGATCTGGTGAGTATAGGCTGAACGTTCAGGTGTGTCTGATTTGTGTGTGTGTGTGAGTGTGCCGAGAAGGACTTTAGGGTTATGGTTCTTTGACGTGAGCTTATGGCTAAGTATAGGGCTGCATGGTAGTGTCTATAGGGTTTGTGTGTGTTTTTTTTGCCGTGAGGGTTTTGTTTATGAGTTTAGGTTTTGCTGCATGAGAGGTTAGTTGGTGGCTTGGCTTGTGTACGTGAGTAGGGGGCTGGATGCGTGATTAGGGTTCTTTCATGTGTTTGTTTGTTTTGAGAGAAGCGTGAGGTCATGAGTGTCTTGGTGACGGCTGCCGAGAGAGAGGAGAGAGGTGAGTCGGGATTAGAGACGTGAAAGGTGTTTGCTGTTTAGGGTTAAGTTGCCGTGAGTTTTTTTGTGAGTTGATGAGAGATGGGAGGAGGCTAGAGAGATGAGAGATGATGGAGGCCGTGATGGGTTCTATTAGTTTAGGGTTTCAGCTGTGAGGATCTTTGTTTATGAGTTTAGGGTTTGCTGCATGAGAGGTTGCTTTGTTAGCTGTGTTTTTTGTTGAAGGCGTGAGGAGTCCAGTTTGATGAGTTTAGGGTTTACTGGCTTCTTGTGTTTTGTTTGTCGTGTGTAACTGCTGAGAGAGATGGATGAGAGAGAGTGTGGCGAGAAAGAGGGAGCTTAGGGTTTTTTAGTTTTTGCTTTTTGAGTTGTGCCGTGAATAGTGAGCTCCCCCTATGGGAAAGGTTTGTGTGTCTTTTTATATTATGGGGGTTATGGTTGTCCTTGTATGGGTAGGAAATGAAGATTGTGTAATTATGGGGAATATTTAATTGTTTATTATAAGGAAATGATTTATTTAATTTAGGAAGGTGATTTATTTAGTTTAGGAAAGGGATTTATTTAATTTATTTATTTGGACATGTGATTTATTTAAATTAGAAAGGTGATTTAATTAGATTTTTTTAATTTAGTAGGGAATTTGATTTGATTTTAATCTTGTGTTTAATGTGTTGGATATTTTTGATGGGATTTAGTGGGCTTGGGCTTTTTGGTGGGCTTGGTGTGGATTGCGGGGTTTTGGGCCAGAGATGAATTTTAAAATAGAGATCCAACGATCGAACCCAAAGCTAAGCAAACGAATTAAGTCCAACAAGGTATTGATTCTGACTTTTCCCTTCTGACGTCCTTTTCTCGCGACTTCCGCAACTTAAAGAGTAGTGCCTTCATACGAGGCTCATCATCGGGACTTATATGCAAAAATGCAGTGCCTACACTCGCTAAACTATGCAAGTCAAGGTCATTGCATACGTATAATCCCTCCGTCACAGGCTATCCATATTATACCTGGGATATAGATAAAAATGTCAAATTCATTCGGTATAATATAGTCGACTTTCAATTTACGATCTCTAAATAACACTCGGAACTGATTTCTGAAGTTATACAGCGGCCATGGATTTACTAGATCGCAAACACGTGTAGGATACATATGCCCTGTACACAGGACTAAAGTATCATCTCTTGATACGCACATGATATCATGAGCATCAGTCCACACCCAATGAACTGGCGGAGTTTTGATCTAAATAGATCGGTGACGTGACTGCCATCAAAGTATGGAGGATAACTCATATATCCAGAGTGGTATCTCAAGTCGAAGGACCACTATGCTCGCTCACTCGAGAAGATTCCTATTGACGTTGGTGTACCATCTATTAGGAAATCTTCAGTGAGTCGTTCAGTGTTTATCAAATAAACACCTACATGTCTATAAGAATCTCCTGAGACTCATGGTTCATTGGGATAAACCATCGGACCAAGTCACGATATATGACATGTCCTAGTCTCAGCGGATTTTACTAACCGACCCGTGTTAGTAAATCTAGACGAGGAACTTTATTTAAGGATATAAATCTTATAGTGCGCTTCCCAATTTCAATTACAAACTACGTTGTAACTGCACACTACATTGTAAATCCTAGGGTCTTTGTCTAATATACACGTATCACTAAACCATATTTAGTTTCAATCTAATCGTAATTAGATATCTAATCGCAATTAGATCGAATTAGTGTATATAAGACAAGAGGTGCTACCATTAAATAAGTAATATTATGGAAAATGGAATTGCTCATATTCATGAATCAGGCATAAATACGATCCGGATTGGCACTTCAAGCACCAACCCTAACAATTTCTCTCACTTGCTCTAGTGCCAATCCACGGTATCATATACACATCTCAATAAATATCACATACTCGTGGCCCTCAAGAGCTCACCTAGCACTCAAAAGGTAGGCAACAACAAGTAAGCCCGCTTTAACAAATTGAGTTCGTCTAACAAACTCAATTGTTTTCCTTAGCCAGCATCATTCATATTTTGTAGAATCCAAATTCCACATCAATATAACTCAGAGACTATATCAGTATTGTGCTATAGCTACTGAGTTGTCTATGTATTTAGAGATCGAATCCAAGTACTATGAGACAACTGCAAGCACTACACTAATATGAAAACTTCTAATCTATAGGGTCACTATGCAACTTTATAAGTTAATACTTCAAAATAAGTTACAACTGATTCCACTAGTTTAGTAGAATCAACGGTGATACTCTCACTGCATCTTTTCTGACTTTATATGACATAGACCCTCTAATATCATAATTAGGATCAAAACTAATCTGACCTTATGGTTGCAGACTAAATTCTCTATGAATAAGAAACTCATTCTTAATATCTCTAAGATAACAAAGAACATGTTTCAAGATCCATCATATGGTCTACAACATTTCAAAATAATTCGTAACAATTACGATTAAATTGATATCTTTAATCGTACATAATATAACATTCATTACCCCATCATCATATGATGCATAAGATTGACCAGACATACTAATCAATCTCTATTTTGACAAAGGAATCATCCTCTACGAAAGATGAATACTATATATATAAAAGACACGTTAACTGTCAAACAGTTATACTAACTATCATACATATAGTCTTACTGTGTCCTTTGTTAGATCATATCTAATACGCGACTAATGAGAGTATCTCATAAGTCTCTTAGTTTTATATCATATATAAAACTTTATATCAAATATAACAGAGACTACTCCCACTTCTTTCACAGAGAAAATAAGACTTAGGATTATACAATGCTAGAAAGAAGTTTGTGTGCTCCCACTGACCCTACTAACAAATATGTATTCTCTTATTTTGATAGAATCAGACAATCTGACTGTATCAAAATTAGAGAACATAGATTTTCGAAAAGCTTACATGAGTCTACAATACGCTCTATAAGCTAGTATATCAAATTGTGATCTTAGCAGAATACAAACTCTATGGCCATTCTAGAATGAACTCTTCAAACAAAGAAATCACGATGGATCTCTCATTCGAAGAAATCACTCAAGAACACCACTTTGCATTCTTTAGCTAAAATACAGTTTAATATCAACATTAACCAACAGTTTTTTAATTGTTTAATCAGTACGACAATAGACAATCTTCCTCAGAATCTACAATAGACTACTGAGTATAACCTTTCTCATTGTCATACTATAAAGGCCAAACCTTTATCAATCTCATTTTGCTTTTGTTGCGCAAACAATTTTCACACTTTATGAATCATTCATAACGAAAGCTCAATCAAGTTCAAAAACCCGATTGTAGTAAGCTATGAATAATCTTAGATCTATGGTTCAATGTTAACTTCCGAAACCGATATCAAATATCGCTCCCACTATAAGTTATAGGATAATTTTCTTCGATAAGAAAACAACAGAATCATTGAGTATCAAATACTTTGTAAATGATTCTGACATCTTATTAAACTTATACGGAAGATAACTAAGGGCCATTTCATCTTATTAATTATGTAGTTCCACTTATAGTTTATCATTCTCATATATGACTTCAATCAGTCAAGTCTTTTCTACAATTGTCAACATCTGATGTTACACACTAAGTAATAAAATAATTTTATTACTCGGGATCGTAGAAAAGATATTCTATCAAACAGAATACAATATTCTATTAAATAAAATAAATGATAAACTTCTACTTGTACCTCCAAGGTGTAAGTACTTTCAATTATATAACCATTATACAAAAGAAAGATTCAAATCTCAAACTTTTCATGATTCGAATTTTCTACTATACATATCATATATGTAACTGTAGGAATGAATGGAACTTTAATTAAAGAGATGAATAAGTGGTATTGGAGCATAACCCCAAGAGTATTGAAACTAATTTGGTAACACTCAATATCAACGAATCAAATCATATAAGATTCAATTACTCCCACTGACCAATTCCATCAATATGGAATCGTGGAAGTTTAATATTGAGTAAAAATCAAATTCATTAAATAAACTTAGAACTAATTGCCATAAATTCATATGTTTAATCATATCAAACATCATTGAACAATTCAAAGACTCACGATGAATTTTATAGTTTTCAACACTTCAAATAGAATATCTTTGAACAATTCAAAATATTATATCCGTATTTCATCAGAAACATATTGAAAGTTCTCAAACGATTCAAGATGTTCAACATGTTCTCTTAGAAACACGCAACCAAGTCATGACAATTCATTAACTAAGTTACGGAGTAACGAAAACTATTCATGGCAATTTCTAATTCATTAAACTACATACATCTAATGTATTAGTTTAATAAATCTGTGGTCAAATTACAATCATTGGTTAAATGAGATTTAATCACATCCTGAATACAATATTCATTAAATGGATAAGGATATGTGGTGTGAACTCATATCAGACCATCATTTACCATACGGAACAAGCATCTAATCCTTATGTGATAAAAAACTCATAAAGCACGGTTCTAAGTTATTTAGTTAACTGAATATTTTCTTAATGTTTATCTTTACATTAATGACACTACTAGTCATATAAAAATATGTAACAACTGTTTATATAGAACAAGTAACTATCCAATAGTCACAAGTTCTGATATCAAATATCAAAACAGTTATTAAACATTATTTTAAATAACTAGACGGGAGATCCGGTATCCAATACCTACAATTGTCGTATTGTGAGAATCAATATTCTCTATACACAACTGTACACATTTCCTTTCTTAAACTTTATAATTTGCGTTCAATTATTCACAACAATTGCAAATGATTGATTAGCAAACTGTGTCAAACACGCGACTTCTAAAAGTCACTAAAGCCAAGAAACGTCATTAAAGATAAACAAATAATGAGGGGTTTTCCTAATGCTACTCAAGAATCTCGAGACATGAACTAATTCACTTCAATTCTTACTGCACAAGAAACTATTCTTACTAGATAGGTCTATCTAAAACTTATCTATTTAGATTATTAATCGTGACTTAGAAACTAAGTCACAAACTATCTTGATTTTTCAAGAAAATCGGAACAACAGTTCCAGACGGTTTTAACTAATCTAACAATCTATAAGTCTACTGTCATTCTAGAAACTCGCAACCATAAGTAAAGTCAGAAAACATATTCTAGTAATATGATATGCAAGGATCAGAAGTATAATTCTATAATCAATAAAGAATAAAGGAAAACAAAAGCAGTAATTTCCATAAAATTACACACTGCTTTAGTTATGGATTTTTTAACCCAGCAGTGTCTCCCACTACTTTACGTAATACCGTAATCCCCAACTGAGAACGGGAATTCAATAATTAAATCGAATTCCATAGTGAGAGTAGGATCCCATGAATATATTTCGACTCACAGCTTTGGCACGGTCTCGCCTACATATATTCATTAGGTAGACAACTCATTATTAATCACTCACCAGTGACTCCTTATTTTGGTCCTGATTGTTTCTCGTTATAACAGCTTTGGCACGTTCACAAAGAGGCGTATCAAGGCTTCACTTGCTAATGACAAACTCAAGCTACTGATGTAGTCCTGACAGCTTTGGCACGTTCAGGATTTCCACTTTCATTTGAATTTGTCTAGTATCAATATACCACCGGTATGAATAAAATTCTATCAACTACACCCTCACTGCTTTGGCACGATCTCAGAATGCAGCCATAGAAAGTTACCCATTAAACAGTATTGACAAGACGGACCAAGAAACATGCATCCAATACACGTTATTTTACAGCCTTATTTTAAGCGGGGATTTTCCTCAAGGAAGCATTACTCCACATCAAATGCAGAATTTTAATCTAAATAGTTTTCTAAACAATTCAATTCTACCTATATAAAACATAACTTAATTTAACGATTAAATTTCCGTTACGTTTCCCGTTAGCAAGGAATCGAAAAGTCAAGAAACGTATAGATTACATGCATGTACGAACATTAAAATTGGATTACATATCATATAAAAGCATATGACTAATGTAATGGATAAAGCAGCAGACCCGCTCTGATACCATTTTGTTGGGGTTTCGGGCGAAGGACGAAGCGGAAGCGCTGTTCGAGTGAAATCATAATTTTAAAACTTTTTCAAATTACCGGAAAAATCATTCAATATCTAATATGAATAATTTATTCATATTACACCTAAACACATTTATTCGATATCAAATAACGACAGAAATAAGGTAGAAACTTCGTGAAATTTTTACAAAAAATTTTTTTTCCGTAAAATGACGTAAAACGCATTTTTTGACCGAACCGACCACCCAACACTTATGGAGACTACCCAGGTCAGCCCCAATAGTGTTAGGGCAGTTCATGGGATGTCCGAACAATGAAAAATTCACTGTTTAGGCAGCCGTCACCTGGTTGACTCAAAAGTCACCCGGTAATGTTGTTTTTCACCGTTTTTCGCTTATTTCAACTCGAAAACAATTTCCGGCAATTGTTCCAACACCCAAAATACATCCAAAACATTCACAAAACATATTTTTCATCAACAAAATAGTAAGCTTCCAGATCTGATCCAGAAACCGGTTTTACCAAATTTCATACTTTAAATCCAATTTTCAAGATTAATCCAATTAATCCACAACACCAATCAAAGTCATTATACATGAAGCACCCAAGAACAATTCTAGGCATTACAAGAGTGGTCATAACACTCTAGTATGGCAACATGTCATCAAATGAACAAATTGGACAAATATTACAATAATTTCATCCAAAATACTTCACACATGCATCACCACTTCCAATTTCATCCACCACAACCAAAAGCCCCAAATTTTATGAAAAGAATAAACCCTTGTTTTCCAATTCAAATGAACAAATGGGATCTCATAAGATCATCAAGAAACATGAAACAAAATTTCTAAGCTTAGGGAGTTGAATAATTACCTTTAATCCTTGTTTTCCTAAGTCTTTTTCTTTGATTTTCTTCTTTTCTTAACTTGAATCATCAAGAACAATTTGAGAGCTATTTTTTAGTGAAGTTTCGGCCATGGTAGAAGATTAAAGGAAATGAAAAAAAAAATTTCAACTTAAAAAATACACCATGACCGACTTTTGCATAGTACATAAGGGTATTTTGGTAATTTTTCACTTTAAACATATTAAATGAATTAAACTTTATAATAGCAAATCAAATTTGCACACACAAAGCTTAATTAAATCATGCCATGTGTCACCAATAATAATTAAACATATTTCATAACAATTATGAAAATATTTATCAATTAATTATTCAAATATTTAACATTTAAATATTTAAATAATCAATTAATATAATAAATATTATATATGTATTTTTATTTACATTAATAACAAATACATATATTTATGGCATGTGTCAAAATCTCATTTGACAAATAATTAATGTGTATCTAATCAAATTATGTATCAAATACATATACACAATAACTATTAAATGACCAAAATCCTCAAATGATATGTTATCGTTTAACCAATTAAACGATTCGAATTAACTCATTTAATTTGATGAAATATTATGAATAATCTGTATTATTTATATCGTGTTGCCCAAGTGCTCAACGAGTACACTTCATATTGTGGGACTCTCTAAGTTTAGGTTTATCCGTCACGAAATCCAATTTCGTGTCCATAATTCACCCACTTATGGATTATGATGACCACAGATAATCTCGCAAAACTATGCAAGCCGAGGTCATTGCATACGTATAATCCATCTGTCACAGGCTATCCATATTATACCTGGGATATAGATAAAAACGTCAAATTCATTCGATATAATATAGTCGACTTTCAATTTATGATCTTTAAATAACACTCGGAACTGATTTTCGAAGTTATACCACAGCCATGGATTTACTAGATCGCAAACATGTGTAGGATGCCTCTCTTGATACGCACATGATATCATGAGCATCAGTCCATACCCAACGAACAGGCAGAGGTCTGATCTAAATAGATCGGTGACGTGACTACCATCAAAGTGTGGAGGATAACTCATATATCCAGAGTGGTATCTCAAGTCGAAGGACCACTATGCTCGCTCAACTCGAGAAGATTCCTATAAACGTTGGTGTATCATCTATTAGGAAATCTTCAGTGAGTCATTCAGTGTTTATCACATAAACACCTACATGTCTATATGAGTCTCCCGAGACTTATGGTTCATTGGGATAAACCATCGGACCAAGCAACGTATATACGACATGTACTAGTCTCAGCGGATTTTACTAACCGACCCGTGTTAGTAACTCTAGACCAGGAACTTTATTTAAGGATATACATCTTATAGTGCGCTTCCCAATTTCCATTACAAACTACAATGTAATTGCGCACTACATTGTAAATCCTAGGGTCTTTATATAATATACACGTATCACTAAACCAGATTTAGTTTCAATCTAATCGTAATTAGATATCTAATTGTAATCAGATCGAATAAGTGTATAAAAGACAAGAGGTGCTACCATTAAATAAGTAATATTATGGAAAATGTAATTGCCCGTATTCATGAATCAAACATAAATACGATCCGGATTGGCACTCCGAGCACCAACCCTAACACTAACGCTTATACAAGTCCATATTCAACTGACGAATTGAAAGGCTAACTTCTGGATGGCTAATCTGTCTTTTATACCGACTCATTCTTGAAATTCTTCATGATCTAAGAAGTTATGGATGCCATAGTATCATGGCTTTCTATTTCCTCATTCAATCTCCATGACTCTTCCTACTTCATGGCTGGGTTTGTTGGTCGTAGTCAATAGTAAGGGTCTCATGGTTAGTTTTTCTAGATTCTCCCATGTTGAATTTAGAGTGACCAAGGTGTATGCCATTTGGTTTTCTTCCTCATATGTTGGAATGTACACCATGGGGATTCTCTGTATCAAAGTCTTAAGGTAGAATAAATACAGCCTCAACCTTTCTTCATTTAGCTCATACTTCTCGCGTATCTGGCGAATTATTAACACCGAATCTCCAAAAACTTCTACGTCTTCCACCTCTAACGCTATCAATGATTCTAATCCGAACATGCACGCCTCATATTCAGCCATGTTATTGGTGACTACAATGGTTAACCTCCTGGCCATAGGCAATGTTTCACCTTTCGGGGTTACCAGTATGACTTCGATGTCTGCTCCCTTATAATTTACAGTTCTATCAATGTACATCTTCCAGCCTTGAATAGTTATTTCTTTTACTTCCTTGTTTGGAAGCTCACATTCATATCCATCTCATTTAATAGGTTGTTGTGCTAAGAATTCAGCCACGACGCTCCCTTTAATTACTTTCTTAGTGATGTATTCTATATCGAACTGGGTCAACAACACCAACCATCTTCCCAGCTTCCCAACTAGGGAGGGTGCTAATTGGAGATACTTCAATGGGTTCTCTTTGGTGACCATTTGTATCTTGTAGGATTGGAAGTAGTGTCGCAGCTTTCTGAAAAGCCATATTATAGCTAAAAAAATCTTTTCTACTGCTTGGTAGCATATTTCATAAGGTAACGTCTTCTTGTTGGGATAATAGATTGTGTGCTCTACCCTTGTATCATCCTTTTGTACCAACATAGCCCACAAAATTTCGGGTTCCATTGCTAGGTATAAGAAAATGGGTTTTCCAAGCATAGGAAGTCTCGGGATTGGCGGATTGGTCAAATATTTTCTAACCTTTTCAAAGGCCTTTTAGCATTACTCATTCCACTCCATGGGCTAATCCTTCCTAAGAAGATTGAAGATCGGTTTGTACACTAACTTTAGCTTGATGATAAACCAACTGATGTATTGTATCCTTTCCAAAAAGGCACTTACTTCATTCTCTATCTTGGGTGCGGGCATCTCCATTATCGCTTTGACCTTCCATGGATCGACTTCTATTCCTTGGGCGCCTACCATATGTCCTAAATGATTTATGGACGTAACCACGAATACGCATTTTTTGTGGTCAAGCCTAAGATTGTATCAATCCACTCTTTGGAGGAATTTCTCTAATGTAGTAAAGTACCATTCTAGATTTTCTGAATTGACCATCATGTCATCCACGTATACCTCAACCTCTTTATACATCAGGTCATGAAACATGATAGTGTCCATCCTTTGATAAGCAGCCCATGTGTTCTTCAGTCCAAATGGAATTATTTGTAGGGTTTTTATGGCGAATATCCAGTAACGCAGTGGAATCGCAGAAAATCAAAATTTTCCGATTTCAAAATTTTCTTGGATCAATTAAATAAACTTATTTATTTAATTACCCAATATCAAATTCTGAAAAATTACACAAGAAACCAAATTTCTTGATAATTACCGAATTACCCTAATACTTTACAAATTGATCATTTTAGTCCTAAAATTGTCAAATATAATTTTGGATGATTCTAAATCATTTCTAAAATGATTTCCAACATGTCCAACACATCAAATTTTATCTAATTGCGAAACCACCCCAGATTTTTCAGTTTTTACAATTTGGTCCTTTTATGTTCAAAACATGCCAAGATCAAATCCAATCAACCCAAAAATTAATATGCATCATATACACACCATAATAAATCACATATATGAAAAGCCCCAAATTTGGAAAGGGTTAAGAACCCTAATTTTACAATGTCTTCAAATTTACAAAATTTGCCAAATCAATTAAATCCATCACTTTAATTCAAACTTTACCACACCAAACAAGTCTCACCATCATGAAACAACTCATGACCAATTCTAAGTCATCAATGAGTGGCTTACCAACTCTAGAATGGCAACATGATTATCAAATAATCAAAAGTAAGATATTGAAACCATTTCAAGCTTACTTTACAAAACAAGCATGCAAGAATCTTTCAAACAAGTTTCCAACCAACAAATTACAAACTAAAAGCATAGAGAAGAAACTAAGCAACACATGTTGTAGCCTAGTATCATAGAAATAATTTTCTAATTGAAAAATTTTAAGAAAAACTTATAAAAATCCAAGTTTTTCAAGCTTTTCTTTTGATCTCCAAACTTTTCTCTCAAAACTCACTTTGTAATATTTGGTGGCTTAACCTAAACCTAATGAAAATGAAACAAAATAATTTATACTCCAACAAATTGCCTTTGCTGAATTTTTGGAATAAAAAATAAATATCTAGATTTTTTTTTTGTTTCATTAAAGCTTTAATCAACTTGTGTATATGATCATTATACCATTTAATGATTTTCAACAAGTCAAATAAAGCAACTAAAGTCATCTCCAAAAATATCATAACTAAATATATTTATATTTTTAATTACTTTAATTATTTAACAATTAAATAATTATTTAAATATAAATATATTAAATATATGTATTATATTTACTTTAAATATCCAAATACATATATATTTAGGATATATGTCAAATATCACAATTTGACATTTAATTAATGTATATTTAATAAAATCTATCATTAAATACAAATACACAATAATTAGGAAATGACCATTAGGTCACTTCACATGTATTTTTCGTTTAACCTTTAAACGACTTATAAATAATCAGTATTATTCATAAAAGTTGTCCTAGTGCTCTACGAGTATATTTCACTAGTGAGACTCTCTAGATTCAGGCATATCCATCAGAAAATCTAATTTCTTGTCCATAATTTACCCACCCGTAAATTATGACGACCACGGATAAACTCGCTGAATCATACAGGTCGAGGTCATGGCATATGTATAATTCCTCTGTCACAGGTATCCGGATATATCCTAGAGATATAGATGTAAACGTCAAATCTCTATAGGGACAATTATGTCGACGTCTCTATTAACAATCTCTAAAAGAACACTTAGAACTGACTTCTAAAGTGTACCACGAGCCCATTATTTTTATCTGATTGCTAATCAAATATGGACTACATATGCTTTGTACATAGAACTAACGGATCCTATCCCGACACATACAGGACACCCTGAGGATCTGTCCACACCCAACGAATAGACGGAGGTCTGATATGAATAGATCGGTGATGTAACTGCCATTTAAGTGTGGAAGATGTCTCATGTGCCCACAGTTGTATCTCAAGTCGAAGAATCACAAATGCTACTCAACCTGAGAAGTTTCTTATTGACGTTGGTGTACCATCCATTAAGAATCTTTGGTGAGTCGTTCAGTGTTTATCTGCCATAAACACCTACACGTCTATACGAGTCTCCAAAACTCATGGTTCATTGAGAAACCATTGGAATCATATATTCCAATATACGACATGTATCGGTCTCAATGGGTTTACTTTCCTGACCAAGTAGTGTAAACCTTGACCATGAACTATCTAAGAATGACAACGTCATGATACAACTCAATGTCAGTTGCGACGTTTTTGCAAATGCATCATGACTAATCATTCTAAGGTCAATTACATCTTTACCATATAATAAGAGATATTATATTATAGAAACTGCTCATTTTATTCATAATAAAACGTTTACAATAGTATTTACAAGGAAATACAACCGGGAATTGGCGCTCTGACCACCAACCCCAACATTACTTTGTATTAATAGGTTCCCCATTCTATGATTAAAGTCATTTATACTTACCTTCTTCTCCCATGAATATCTGGTTGTATCCAAAAATCCATCTGCAAATGAATACATGGCTGACAATGATATGCTATCCACTAGAACATCTATGTACGGTAGGGAAAAGTCATCATTCGGGCAGGCTTTATTGAGGTCTCTATAGTCTACACACATCTTGACCCTTCCATCCTTCTTAAGAACTAGTACAATGTCGGCCAACTATTTTGGGTACCTTACTACTTCCAAGAAGTCTCTACCTCTACCAGATTTTTCACCTCTTCCCTAATTTTCTCAGCCCATTCTAGCCACATCTGTAACATCCGGTGACCCCGGTGACTTGTACGTTACCAAAGCCTGGCGAAGATTATAGTTCGAAGGTATAATACTTGATATAAATCATGTTCGAGCAAGTACGTTCTCATAAAACGACATTCGGGACATTCAAAAGATTTCTTGAAATTTCGACGCAGAACTTAGCTTACATCCCATGTTGAATAGCCTTTAGTAATTGGGCCGTAACTTTTTCGTACGATCTATGATTTTTATGCATTTTATATTGTCTGAAAGCTTAGACCAAGAGCTACAACTTCTGAGTTGAATGTTTTTCCAAATTCGGAACAGAAATAGGTCAAAAATCAAAATTTCCGTAGCTACTACAATAACTTCGAGAATTAACTAGAAATTGGGT